>JARHVA010003315.1:577500-667500 GCA_037957365.1 Torreya grandis | reverse complement strand
ATCCATTGCATACATTCCTCCACATTATAAAGATGTTACTAATCCATACTCGATGGAAATTGAAATGCTTGCATATAATGTAAATATCAATGTGAATTTATTTAACCTTAAGAAACAAGTAAAATTATTTGTGTAGATGAATATTGAGCTCTCTTAAGTGTTTATTGTATTATCCTAGTTGTAAGGAATGAAAACATGCATATAAAGGAACAAACACAACATACAATGTATAAACTTGATGTGAGAGCAATATAGAAAGAGTGAATCCATGCTTCCTCACCTCCACTATGTTATATAATTTACCTTATTAGGATTACAAATAAACCAAGCTCATGGGATAATATACACATAATTATCTCTACAATATTTGGTGAAAGACTTTACTTTCAAGTAATAAAAAATATTAAATTAGGTTATCTCAAATGTGTAGTCTTTAATTCATTCACCATACATGAAAATAATAAGATGACGAAGGAATAACTTCTTGTATTCCTCAAATGCATCTATAGACACCTAATTTTTTATTAGTGTCTAAATTCACCTAAAACCCACTAAGTCTTCTTCCCAAATTTGAATGTAAACTAACACTATTTCCCTCATTTTTTTAATAATTGAATAATTAAAAGTTAATAAATTATTCACACTTTTAAAACAAATTAATTATTAAATCTATATTTTACACCTCACATGACATCCTCTACCTTTATCTCCCTCACATGTTTACTCACCCAAATAATCCCTTAACTTCCTCAACTACCCTTTACTCACCCCTTAACATTTAAAATAGCTTGACCCAGCCTTGGTGACTCAACTAACCATATCCATGTTATTGGCCCACTGATTACCTTTGCACTAAAATATCAACCTATTAATGCCTGATATAACTTTAAAAATTAATGAATACATGGGAGTTAGTTATTAAATGTCATGAACATGAGTGCTACACTACATATCATAAGGAGACCAAGGGTAACACCTTGCAACAATCCCCCCAATGCAAGTGATGTATTCAAACCTAACACTTTTGGATTTGATACCAATTATTGGTCCATCAGTTACCATTACACCAAAATATCAACTTTTTAGTACCCAATACAACCACCTAAGTAAATGAATCCATAGGAGGTGGTTAAGTCATGTCACAAACTTGAGCATTGTGTTGCATAATATAAGGAGACCAAGGGTGACACATTACAACACATATTTCTCTTAAAAAATTTGAACTAGTCATCATTTTCATGGATGAGGACTCATTCCCCACTATATATTATTTGGATAAATTAAAATATCGAAATATTCCTCCACCCTCCAATCTGTCTTCTAAAAAACTATAAATAAGCATGTAATCCATCACTTTCATCCATTCAGCTTCAAGCTAACAATGTGATATCAAATTTCCAATTGAATCTAAAGTACATTAAATCCATAAAGAGTTAATTTGATTATAAAAATGAAACCCATTCCCTATTTTAAATATAATAAGGATTGACCATCCACATTCCACATAAAGAGCAAATCTACCATTGATTACATAATGGAGAAGGTGGTAAACTTTGCATATGTTTGTAAGTAGTTCTTTCACTAGTTTAGTTTATTTTTTTGTTGATCTATCTTGAGATTGTTTGAGTTTAGATTAGGATTAAGATTCATTAGTTTATTTGCATCTATATTTCTTTCAAACATTTTTGGCACACCTAGTGGGACTGTACCTCAGCTTTAGCATCTCATAATCATCATAGGTGTATTTAGAAGCATTTTTTAGTTGATTATTGTATTTTTTATTGTGCATATATGTTTTATATTAGTCTTGGTAGTTTTATTTACAATGTTAGGTCATTTTTTAGTATTTTCCATTTAATTATATGTAATTTCTACATAATTGTGAATTCAAAGACTCTGACAATAAAATTGTAATACGAAACTATGAAATTGTCATTTCCCCTATTTTTATAGTCTTTTTGATATTTTTATCCATTCTATCATCTTTTTGATTCATTTATATTTATGTATATGTTTTCTATTTTTTAAAATCTCTTTATCTACATAATTATAAAATCAGCAAGTTTGACTATGAATTCAGAGATTTTAACTATGAAATTACTTATTAAAATGAAGAAATCATTATTAGACTATGAAATTATTTTCTATGTAATAGTGAAATCATTTCGGTTAATAGCAAAATTGGTGATTCAAACTATGAAATCAAAGAACACAACAACAAATTTAGTGAGTATAACTATGAATTCATTATGTTTATTTTCTATATTCTACTTATCTTTTTATTTCTAATGAGTAATAATTTCACATTTATATTTGACTTTGTATTGATAGAGTTGTCATAGAGGTTTGTCTTTCTCTTATTTTTTATGGTTTTTCATACTTTGTTATAGGTTTCCTTGACTCTATGCCAAAAAAAACTTTTTAATAAATTATTTGTAGGCCACTAGTCAATGAAAAGTTAAAAAAAAGGCTAAATCAAAACCAAAATCTTTCAATCTTTGTTACTAACATTTTTTATTTCATTTTTTAATTTTATTCCTCGTTATTACCTCACACTTGTTTTTCTTAGAGTTAATTAATTTTCATCTTTTAGTATTTTATGTGTGTTATGAATTTATGTATGATATTCCTTTAGCATCACATTGGTGATGATACCTGGGAATCAGAGACAAGTATTAAATTTTTATTTTTATTTCTATATGGGATCTATTGACCTTAGATTTCTCCACCATGTGGTAGGCCAAACCCCATGTATCGATGGGGTATATAAATTTATATCCAGCTATTTCAAATTTCTAAGTAGTTATGTGTTTTAAACACACCATGATGTGAGGGATTTTCATGCTCTAATACCCAGGGTTTTAACAGTTGCCTTAAATTATGATTTTATTGATGTTAACACACTGAGACACCCACTACTATGTTGAGAATGTTGGGATAAAACATAGTATTATGTTTTTGATCAATAAAATTCTTCCATATAATCAGGCCTCAATTTACTTAAAGTTATAAAAAAGGAATCCCTTTTAGACAAGATCGTAAAAACTTTAAGCCTAGTGAGCCTTTTTATTATTAGAATTTGGTGCATTATTTAGTGATTAGTGCCAATAAGTTACCTTCCACACACACTTGAAAATGGACTTAGTGATCCATGGGAATGGTATAATCCTCCATATATAGTACCTTAAAATATTATGTTTTAACTAAGATCATAAACAAGTAAGTGACATCAGAAGGCCCAAAAATTATTCATGACCTTAATCCTAGTTTTTCACCTTTTATGCAATTGCACGATTATTTAAAACAAGAATTATTTTTTATTTCCTTGTTCTTTAATACATAATGAATTATTATTGAGTGAAAATGAATTTATTTTGAGTCATAAATCTACCAAAAATATTAAAATCAAACTTTTCTAAAGTTAAATCTCAAAAGTAGTTAATTAACAATCAAACTTTTTTAGTCACTTTGATTCTTGTTCTAAGTTTAATTTTCCTTTCTGAGTCAATTCCTTTTTCCCTAGATATATCACCCATTACAAGGCACATGGACATGTTTAATAATCCTAATGAAAGGGTTATGCCATTTGGTAATGACCCTTTTTAATTAGGAAGGCAAGACCATCATCTAGAAATACATGAAATTACTGAACACGAAGAAGGATGATGGGTTTACCAAGATGAGGGTAGCCCCAAAGATATCTTACCTCATAATTCCATTTACCAATACATCATGACTAGTAAAAATTAATTTTTTATTTAATCCTTGAGTTTAGGAGCAAAATTTCCACCTAGTTTTGATGTACAAATTTCATAATAATTGATTACAAGTAAAGATTATGCACCTTATATTCATGATAAATATATACCATAAGAATATTTAGAGGATATTAATTCCCTCATATCATCTTCAAATCCTAATCCCCATGTATCTCAATACAAATGTAAATCCATCATCCATGAGGAATCCTCCCAAGTAAGTCTTGGGTTTTCTATTGAAACCCAACACACCATGTCAACCAAGAGATTATGCATCTTCAAACCCATCAATAAAATAATTATTTTGGTAATCCAAATCCTAATCATCCTAATGTGAGTGTGAATTCCTTTTCTCCCTCATATGTCAATATAACCAATTCGAGCTTGAACATGAATTAAAATTCACCAATCTTAAATTCAACTAACCAAAGTTTGAATTATCATTCAATTTTCCCAATTATGCATCCAAACAATCAAAATTTTAATATTCATTCAAGTTTAACAATCCCAAATCTAATCACCCTGAACTTGAATGTGCATTCAAGTTCATGAATCGATGATCAATCCAATTTGATCTTGAATGTGTATTTAATCTCTCAAATCAACCCAAATCTAAGTCTCCAAGGCTCATAAATCATCATTAATCCAAATCAAAATTTGAGCTTGAATAATCATTCTAGTTCACTAATGCAGCCATCCAATCCAAGCTTGGGAATTACTTCAAGTATGCCCAACAATCTTAATCCAAATAGTAGTTTTAAAAAACAATTTTTTCATTCTAATTCTCTTGTATGTTCATCTCCATCTAATACAAGTATAACACCACCTTAATTTAATTCACTTAACCTCAATCCAAATCATTCCTTCAACTCTAAAATCCATGTTAACCATATGAGTAGTTCACATCCAAGCCAAACCATAGACCAAACTAATTTAAATAACCCCAACCTAAATAGAAACGCTAACCCCATTAACTTTAGCCTTAACCCAAACCAAAACTAACTTAACTCAAACCAAAACCAATTTCACCTAATTCAAACCAACCCTAACTTAAACATGAATTATAACCCATCTAAGTCTAACTATAACACAAATCCACAAAAACATAAACCCAACTTGTTCAACCAATCCAAATTTAACTATAATACCAATCTAAACCCCACAAACTTTAACACCAACCCTACTTCAACAAAATTTAACTTTAGTAAAAATCCAAACCAATAAAACCTAAACATTAACTTTACAAGTAACCCTAATCCAAAAACATCAAACTTCAACACTAATCCAAAAAACCTTGGCTTTAACACTAACTTGAATAATCTAAACCCATTTGAAAATACACAATTTTTTTTTCAACCAACCTCCTAATAACTTCAACCCAACACTTAAACAATTTAACCAAAATTAAACCAACACAAATCTATTCATAGGTCAATCATCCAAATTTTATACTTTTCTAAGTCAAATCAATAGACTATCACCATAATTTATACAATAAATTCAAAACATTAAAAATAGGGTTCAATGCTTATAAGAGGGTTCTTATTATAGACAAAAACATTTTAAATCCAAGGAAATTTTTTCATACCCATATCACTTAAGTACCATGATAATACTTTGTCCTAAGTATTTTAAACTCCTAAAATTTGATAAATACAAAGGTAAAGGAGATCCTAAGGAACACCTTACATGATTCTATCATGCATGTGTGGATGTGGCTCCTAGTAATGATTATATGTTATGATTATTTGCATGAATTCTTGGGGGTCAATCCCTTGAATGGTTTTTACACCTTCCTAAAGGATATATATTCACTTTTGAGTACCTTTTTGATAAGTTTATTTATCACTTTTTCTACAACATTGAAAATGACTTGAACACATTAGACGTACACAACACCAAATAACACAATCACGGAACCTTTGATTCCTTATTATAATGATGATGAGTATTGGAAAGTCATTTTACATGGTCATTTCTTGAAACTAAATTTTTTGATATATTTATAAAAAATCTCAACTCAAACTTGGGACATCACTTGTTACTCCTTTGCCAAAGGTCATTTGATGAGATTATTTGAAAAGGGGTCCAAATTGAGGATATGTTAATAAATAAAAGGGTTATCAAGATATTTAAACCTAAAAACAATTCCTCCAAATAAACTAAAAAACCTAAGTTCTTTACCAAGAATAAAAACATTGTTGGATAAGGTGTGACCAATGTTAAACAAATCTAAATCCCACCAAATCAACAACAAACTTACACTCAACCCATTAATAACATAACCATTCTTGGTGGTTAACCCCAATAAGGAAAACCCAAATGTAATTTCATGCAATTGGGTGATACTACAAAAACATTTTTTGAAAGTTGGCCAATACTAACATGATAACTTGTCCAAACACAAAACCTTTTGATGATAATGTTTCTAAACCTGATTAGTACAAGGAAGATGAATACTATGAGTACCATAGGATCAAGGGACATTATAAAAATTGATATATGTACCTCAAGCACTATATCCAAGACCTCCTCAATTGAGGGGACATAGCCATTGAAAACTAATCATCCATGAAGTCTAAGAACTAAAATTTTGGGATATATCAAGACCTTTTTCCCAACCATGATCAAATAAAAGGTAATAAAAATAAAGAACAACCTATTGTGAGTAATGCCAACCAAGCTAGTTATCTTTTCCACTATATATTTAATAGTGTTGATTTTATACACAATCATTTTAATGTCATTACTTTTAAACTTAATATTGTGCATTACTATAATTCATACAAAACATACCATTCCTAGTGCCTTGTCATCCAATGTAAAATTCAAGTATAATAACATTTATCATCTTGATAATATCCCCATAAATATTTCCATATTATACCTTCTCAAAACTTCACTTGTAAATAATTACATTTTGTACAAAGTCCTTCAAGAGTCTAGTGTCTCATAAGACATCAAGCCTTCAAGATTTCAAGCATTAGTAGTCAATTATTATGCTAATAATTAGGTTAAATTTGACCATTATGATGTCTCCCCTTTGGGATCTATTCACAATATTCCATTGTACATAGAATTTATTATCTCTAGGTACAAGGTAAAGGGGTATGTATAGATAATGGCTCGACATTAAATTTATGTGCATTAAGGCTAATTAAAAACTTAGGATATTTGACAATAGCATTAGAAAACAACATTATCATAATAAAGGTGTACGATAATAATGAATGGAAATCCATAGGTATAATTTATCTTCCTTTGATGGTTGGGTTTGTTATAAAAGAAACACTAGTACATGTCATTGATCTTGACTTACCATATAACCTACTTGTTGGATGTCCATGGATACATTACATGATTGTTATACCCTCCACTCTTCACCATTATTTGAAATTCTCACATCAAGGTATGGAAGTAACAATTCAAGGTGATCCTTAACCCTTCTAATCTTACAAGGTATTGGAAGGTCAATACAAAAAATCCAATCATCTCCTAGTTAATAATGACAAATTCACTTGTGTTAAGGAATAACCTATGGTTGAGAACTTTTTCCATCCTAAAAAATTATTTCAAACACCTCCTCTTGATGGTTGGATAAATATACAAAATACTTCCATTTCTATAAAAACACATTTCACTAGTGAACATCCAATCAACCCTCTCTTTCCAAAGAACCTTCATCCTCTTCATCCCATTTTAAAATTATTGATAAATGAATAAGTGAAAACATAATCCAAGACTTTAATTTAAAATAAAAATACATATAACTCCACATAATTATGGTAGACCTAGTCATAAAAAATGATACTCAAGTGGTTAAAATATTTGGCAAACCAAAATTTATAATAGGTGTTTTACTTTCTAATGAAAACATAAAATATTTAAATCCTTCATGGCCTTAATTTGATGAATCAACTACTTGTTTTTATAATAATAAATACCTTATCATAAAATCTATTATGTGAAATGTTATGAATTATAAGTGTAAGGGTCTTGGTCTTCATGACCAAGGGTCAATCGAACCAACAATGTTAAAATATAATGAAGTCACTCATGGCATAGGGTTTAATTTACTCAATGTAGATATCACACTTTTCTAAAGTGACTCTTCTAGTGAGTCAAAAGTAGATTCTTATGATAGTGAAATAGGTTATGTTCTTAGCCACTTAAAATACCTTTCCCTCACTAATATTTTTCATGAAAATGTCATTTTAACACTCAACCTCACATATCCACCCTTAATAAAGTGAGACCCACATACAACACCTCCACTTGATCATTTACATAATGATGAGGTAATTTTAGAATTCTTGAGAACACAAGACCACATTCTAACAAGGGATCATAAGAAGGGATTTTTTATTCAGTTAGATAATTCTGCATACTTTGGTGAACAACAATCATATCAACAAATCAATTCAGCATCAACTTCAAATCAAGAGGACCTAGAGGAAGAATTAAATCTTCCTCCAACACCACCCATAAATTATAAATAAGAGTAAACTCTCCTAGTTTAGGATATCACTCTTGTCAACACTGGAATAGAGGAAGATCCCAAAATTATACAAGTTGTAGTTTTCATCACTCAAGAAGAAAGATAAATACTTGTTATTTTGCTTTGATAATGTTTTGATGTATTTACATGGTCTTTTGTGGATATGTTAGGTATTTATCCATCACTAGTAGTGCATCATCTTTTTGTACATCTAGATGAAAAACCCATCAAATAAAAACATTGCAAGATGCATCCCAAGATTAAACTATTGGTGAAAGAAGAGTTGAAGAAGCAATGAAAAGTTAGTTTCATACACCCTATCGACTATTTGGATTGGATATCTTATATATTAAATGTCAAAAAATTCAAAAGGAATCATATTCTATATATATTTTCATGATATCAAAAAGACATGTCAAAAAGATGATTTCCCACTGCCCAATATTAACATGATTGTGGATTTTACTATAGGTTTTGAAATATTATATTTAATGTATGGTTTTTAGGGTTAAAAAAAATCAAAATAGCTACCAAATAACAACATTTACAACATCATGGGGGACCTTTTTCTATAAATTTATGACTTTTGGTCTAAATAAAGCCAAAACTACATACCAAAGAGCAATGTTTGTCATGTTTCATGAAATGATTCATGATATTATGGAGGTCTACATTGACAAAATACTTGGAAAATCAAAATATATATAAAATCATCCTAAATTACTTCATCATGTATACACATAATATTTTATAACTTTATTAATTATTGATGCTTTCCCTCCTGCAAGAACCCATCAAGTTTCAATCTCTCTAAGTACATGTCTTAAGGGGTACACCAAGAAAAGGGTGGGCAGACCATTGGTGATTCACAAAATTATTATCCCTACACTACCACTTGTTACCAATCCAACCATATCTTAGAAATATTCCCCTAAGATTTTCCCCCTTTTTTTCAACCTCCTCTAGTCATTTTTCACTTTCATTAGCTCTTTCCTAGCCTAAAACCCTTTTTTTGGTTTATGTTACACTATCAACCCCATAGACATTTTAATCTAATTGATAAAAATTATTTAGGGTCTAGGTTGGCCCTTGGACAACCTAATCGAGACCTAAGTTTTTTCAATAACAATACAAGGTTAATTGGGTTGACCTTATTAGCCTAAACTTTTGGAAAGGACTAGGGTTAGATCTACATATATAAACACATCCATTTCATCATTTATAAGATAATATAATAAGAATATTTTTATCCACCATTCTACTTGAGGATCATAAATTAGGATTTCATAATTTATTTGTAGATATGAATCTTGTCTTGTGGAGAAGTCTTTTGGATGCCTTGATAGGTTGTGTATTCTAGATTTGATTTTTCCTTGTCATAATTACATACCATAAAAACCTATTATGAAGATCCTTGGTGAAGGGATATATTTAGGATCAATGGGTTCATATTTAAAGGTAAGTATTCCTAACTTTATTCCTCCTTTGTAAGAGTAGATAAATAGGCATTTTTACTTCTCTCCCATGCATAAGATTCTATATACATTGATTTGAGTATATGTCTTTTGCACATGTTTAATTTTAATGTTTATTACCCCAAATTTATGCCACAATATTTTTTGAGCACTAGATTAGACTTTTATTTACTTATTATTTTAGTGAATATGAAAACATAGGACCTAGTTAGGGTTATTTCATAGTTTATCTTGACTAGAGGCTTTGAAACCCTCCCTAGTGAATTTATTATATTAAGAAATCCCTTGGATAGGTCTAGTGGATCCATATTGGTCATAACCCCAAATATATAATGTATACACAATCATAACTATAATTAGGATTTATCTTCTCAAAGATAAGATTGATTTATAGATCTATTACATTTCCCATTACATACAGTATGGTAAACCAAATGTGAATCTAACCCTTGTAGGTTTCCTTTAAAATTATCATTTTTATCATTTTATTATATTTTTACATATTTGTAGTACTATATAAAGCCAATCGATATAATTATAACTTTATGTGCATAAATTTAACACATAATCACTTCAAAATGACTATGTTCTGATTATGCAAGCCTTCATTAGCTATAGGTTATTGGATTAAAAAGGTCGATATAGTATTCTTCTTTAATTTCATATTAGTATACATTATCAAATAGGTTAATTTTATATTCTAATTATTTTTTTCCAACATACAGGTCAAAAAACATAGTTGAATAGGTTGACCCTATTCCTCATTATTCTTCAGCATATAAGGTTTTTTCAAAACTTGGTTGAACTAGTTGACCTAGTTTACATGATTTAAAAGTAGTAATTAAGGTATTTTAGTATAAAAATTGTAATCTTAACCATATTAAATAACACCAAGGTTCCTATCTTTCCTCTCTCTATCATTTTAGTACTTATTTCAGTTCTATTTTTCACAAATTAGTTGCCTTTAAAACCACAACCCTATAACTAACTAGGTTAACCTGATCGACTTAGTAGTTTGTCTTCTTTATAAGAGACATGGTTGACATGTTGAACTTTAATCTCAAATACATTAATTATAAAAAATAATAGTGACCCAGTCAATATAATGTCATCTGAACTAACTCTATAATATTCTTAATAAAGGAATTAACAACTATTTTCTAGTAATTAATTCACATTTCCTTTTCAAGTATTTGCATGATTAGAGTAACTCACATAGTCTAACTATCTATTTTTTTTAATTTACCATTTTAATCAAACTATTTTAATATTTTACACACACTACCAAATCACATAAAATTCAAAATGCATTTTAATCAAACTATTTCATCACCAAGAGGGAAGTTGACTTGGTTTTTTGGCCAAGTATAAATACCTATTTAATGGTATATATTGGTAAATCACCTAACACACTTATCACTATGATATTATTAATTGAGGGGGTAGGCCTCAATACCAAGCTAGTACCATTACCAAAACATATCACTTTCATCCTAAACATCTTGAAACTATCCATAGATTGTCATTATAGTTCCCCATTTCAACAAATTCTCTTATCACATTTAAATAAAAAATTTCTAATAATCTATTAACACTTAGGGTGACCAATTATTTAGCATTTAATTTTTAATTGATTGATGACTCTTTGATCATTACATGTATTATAAAAACTTGCATTGGCTAGCATTGGTGAAAGGTTTTGTGTTATCTGCCCTAATTGGATCACTCACATTGATATAACTGTTTGTGTGTTTGATTTCATTATTATTTCACTTATATTTCAAAAACTTTCCCTATTTTAGAACACTATCATTCTGGTCAATTTAGTCTCTTATAAACTATCTTTTCCTCCTTTCAATATTACATAATCAACCTGCATAACTATGTCTTCTTATTTATCCTTTTTTAGTTCTTTGTCTAGAAGTATATAGTCAACTTGCACAACTGTGTATCATTATCAGCCTATTTTATCTCCATGTTTTCAATATAAATTTGGCATGCATGACTCTATATTCTTATATGCCTATTAGATTACAACACATAGTTGACCTTTATGACTCTATTTCTTATTTTCTCACTTTATCTTTGCATCATATTTTTCCTTCTTAACCTTTTTATCTCATCATTAATTTCCTATTTGAGGATAACATAAAGTTGAACTCAATATATATGATGATATTTATGAATCCCAATAGGTTTTCACATAAATAGCTTGTGGCTTCTACTCTATATGAAAGTAATGTGCATGTGTCCACTCGTACTATAAACTATGGGACTCTTCCTCATACATATACATTTTAAAACCCTCTATTCTCTTAAGAAGATCAACCTAAATTAGAGTATACTCCATAAATACTTTTATTCATTAATTAATTTCCTCAACATTGAGGAAAAGACCCTTCTAATATTTATCACCTTATGATAAGTGTTCAAATAGAATAAACCCATTCACCTTCCCCCATATTCTCACATGGATTTGGGAGAAATAGTTTTTTCATCTCTAAAGCTCTTCCTTCTCTTTTTACCCCTTATCATATTATGACCTCTTTTTCCCATATTTCCTCAACCTTTATGCCAAGTATCTCTACTAACATGGCAAGTTCCACATCTAGTGGGCCTTTTCTAAGAGCTGCTCTTCTCAATTCCCCCACTAGCGTATTGCTTGCTACCCATGGTAATAATGTCACTAATGTTTCTTCTTCTAATCTTTATACTAGTGCATCTTTCACAACATAATATAATCATGATACTAGTTCCTCCTTTTCTAACAATACCTCTCAAGCTACTAATAACATGCATGCCACTAGTCATAGTGGTACCCAAGCCACTAATACAAATTCTAATGCTTTGAATGTTATGAATACCACCACTCAAACCCATCAAATTTCATTTCAAAATCTTAACTAAATGAATTATTTCTAAGCTAATAATGCCAACCAAATGATGAAAATGAAAAATCACCTTATTCATCTCTAAAATCACCCTCAACAGGTTCCATGGGGAGTGTATAACCAAAATTCCCCCCACCCCCCTGAGGGATTCCAATGGAAATTTTATCCCTCAACCTTCTCTTTTTAACAAAATAATTAAACACATTAAAAATTAAACTATCATATCTAAAATTATTAACATAGAGATATGAGGTATCACCTGTACCATTATCTACAACAGGTTAATTGATCATACTTTACACTTAAAAACATTTGGAAATCCATATAAATATTAGGTCATGTTAAACACTTTTGTTGGTACCAATATATTATAAAAAACCCTCTCTAGATTATTTAGATTGGTATAACCAACTCAAATCTCATTCCATCACTAGTTTGGAGGATCTAGTTAATGTTCTAGTACAAGAGTTTCAAACTAGTGACCTCCCTAAAAATAACTTGGCTCATTTTAAAAATGAACCTATCATAGCTAAAATTATTAACATAGAGATAGGAAGTATCACCTGTACCATTATCTAAAATAGGTTAATTGACCATACTTTACACTTAAAAAAATTTGGAAATCCATACAAATATTAGGTCATGTTAAACACTTTTGTTGGTACCAAGATCTTATAAAAAACTGTCTCTAGATTCTTTAGATTGGTATAACCAACTCAAATCTCATTCCATCACTAGTTTTGAGGATCTAGTTAATGTTCTAGTACAAGAGTTTCAAACTAGTGACCTACTTAAAAACCTTATCTAATAAGTTTAAACACATCATGGTAGATGATAACCTCTTTCATCTATTCACCAATGCTCTCTATCCTAAGTTATAATATTGAGTCTAGACTCTCTCTCTCCATGAACTTTGGAAGAAGCCATCGACCAAGCCAAGGACCAGTATTCCTCATGTGTTAGTTAAGATCCATTCCAACCTCCTATGGGCATTCTCATGCTTATTAAAAAAATCATAATACTACTAATGATGGTATCACTGATTCTTATGATACCATTCATAATATTTAAGCTATTTCTCCTGACCATGATCTATACCAAACTTCCCCTCTAAACCACATCCATAATCTTCACTTTTCTCAAATAAGTAACATCAATATTCATAATCCTTTATCCTTGGTAAAACTACAAAAATGTCTAACAAGGCCTCTTTTCCATGAGATCTTGATCCCAATTATCCTATGAATTCATGGTATGATCCAAATAAATTTTATTGGTTTCATGCCAATTAGGGTCACTCTCATGAGACTTGTAGGCAATTTCATAACTTAGCTATGGATTTCCTCCTTGGGCCCAATTTATACCATGATTCCCTCATTCATAAAAATCAAAAATCCTATGACATTACCTTTGAAGCTCATGAAACACATATCAAAACTCAATATTTGAAACAATTTAATGCTCATATGATCATCTACAAAGATCTTCTTCCAAATCATCAAGACTATAATGATAAGCCTACTTCTTCCACCAAGAATGTTGACAGTCTTCTAGACCCAAATCCTAAAGAGAATATGGTTAACATGACTAATATACAAAGGGTAGTTGCCTTCATTGATTCTCATCCCACCCACTCTCATAAATTGTCTCACACTTTCCATATTATCCAAGATTCTTCCCTAACTCACCTAACATAGTTGGGGAATGAAGACCTTATCTCTTTTGATGAACCAATTCCAACACCTCAATTATATAACAACTCTTTTACAATTTCCCAAACCTTTTTACCCATCTACAACATCATTCAACCTTCTAATACCATTTCTTTAAATCAATCCCAAGATAAAACTAAATCAACTACCTCATATTATCATGATAATCAACCAATATCTCCCCCAATTAAAGTTTTTTAATCCTATCAACACAAATTTACATGCACTTTTTCTCCTCCTTCCAAGGAACTCCTCCAACACTATGCACCTCTATCAAATAATCTACTCATGGGTTATAATGAATGGAATCCTACCATAGCACTTACTAATCTCCCATCTCAAATTCCATTTCTCAAACTCATGCAGACCTCTCTACACTATTGTAACTACCTTATGCGGCTCCTATTTGAAATGAACATCCCCCATCCTCCCCTATTAGGATGTGAAGCTACCTTATTTAGGTCAGAAGTTATCATCTTACAATAATGTAAAGAGATGTTTGTACAAGTTGATGAAATAATGGGCACTTCTCTCTTTCTCAAATTCCCTATTGCTTCTATGATTCCATATGATATTTTACTTCATGAAAATTATCCTCCCCTCTTTATAAGCATTCAAATTAGTGACATACAAGTCAAGCATGCCTTGATTGATGAGGGTTTAGGTACCTGTGTTACCTCCCTCAACTTCATTAAAACCCTTGGATACTCTGAATGTAAGCTTAATTCCACACATAACATGTGTCAAGATTATGACCAATGATAAATGCTTCCCCTAGGTTATATGTGGCTTCCTCTCACTATCCCACCTATCACTATTCAAGTGAAGGTTATGATCTTCAATTTTCCTTTCTCTTATAATATCTTGCTTGGTAGGCCATAGACTCATTACATGAGGGCTATTACCTCTTATGCATACCAATGTGTCAAGTTACCTCATACTGGTGTAATTTATAAGATTAAAGGAAATATTAACCCTTATACTTTTGGCTAATTCCAAGACTGTGGTGTATTCAAAATTCTAACCCTTGAACCCCTACTAAGTCTTCCATTTTTATAATCTCTATAATTTAATTTCCTTATCAACTCTATGTGAGGTTAACACAGTTAACCTAAAATAATTAGGAATATACCACCTAAAACCTCTTAGATGCTAATGATGACGAGCCAAATGAGATTAACCTTAAGATAAAAACTTTTGATCTCTCTCCTCATCTCATTTCCTAGCTTTGACCTTATCTATAACCATGTTCCCGTTAACCATGTAATGATAATATACTTGTAGTCTTAACTAAGACTATACACTCTATTCATTAAACCACCTTTGATGAGAAGGCCATCCCTAATTACATAATTTATCTTCATACACCTGATTATAATGATGGTTATACCTTAGATGACCCATTTCTAGGCAGTCTTATTTAGGATTGAGATGTTGAGATGATTTTTTATCATTCTTATTTATTTAAATCTTTCCATTAACTTATCATATTTCATCTTATATTGTTCTTAATTTTATCATTATTCCTCTTTTTCATAGGGTAGAGATGGTGTACACACCTCTAGTTTCTAAAGAACCTCTTAGGATCATGCTTATGGATTATGTTATGACTAGTCCTTATAATTTCACTCGATACCATGAACCTTATAGCCAGCTTGCCTGTGAGATGATTATTACCATCCTTCAACCTTATATGAATCTTTCCCTTCCCTTTGAGCCTAGTATGGATCCTATTCCCACTCTCCCTCTCATTGAGCCTTTTATTACTTCTAATCCTATTTCTCCTTCAGTTGAGCCTCATCTAGTCTCTCCACTATCCCCACCTCCCCTTGACGATGGTTTGATTCATTTTCTAAAGTTTCCTCTTTTGCCAACCCAATGGGCTAATAAGCCATATTATGATATGCCTAGAGTTTTTTCTCATTATACAAGATATTTTAAATTATACCAACATTCGATAGCTTCTACTTCTACTTCCTTTATTATTGCACACATAAAGTATACTAATAAGCATATTTGTTAATTAAATGGCACATATAATCATTCCTCCACTCATTTTTTTAAGCATTGACAATATGTAGACACCTTGCATCCTACTCTTCCTAATCCTATAGATAAGGCTATGCCTCCCTCAAAAGTATTACTTGAATATATTCCCAAATATGGAGAGGTATATTTTATGTGGCATAAATGAAATACACATCACATTAAACATTGCCACATACTTTAGTAGCATCTCCAAGATCACCTTATGACCATTCATGCACTTGTTATCCCTCCTCCCATAGGTCTTCCATGTAATAAAGCTCGCCTTTTTTCCCCCATGGTTCCCCCACCTATGGCCCCTTCTCCACCTTGGGTTCTTCCACCTATGGATACTCCTTCACCTATGGCCCCTTTTCCATAAGTGACTCCAAGTCCCATAGATTCCAATCCTATTCCTTCTTCTAAGTCTCCCATGCATAATGTCCCTCATGAGAATGATAATTTCCTACATTTTTTTTCAAGGATATTTGATGAGAGGTATTTTCCTAGATCTCTCTAAATATTGACAAGGCCCTTGTTGTAGTTAAAGCCCAGTTTTACATGGATGTATCAAATGCTATGGATAATGTTTGTGGACAAATTTACCAATATTTTAAAACATATAATGGTGTTCCTTCAGTCCCTTATTCATTTTAGATTATCCATGTGCTCCAAGTTTATATTTATCTATTTTCTATCATTTGACACTATGTCAAATTAATATCTATCTTACATGATTATTTATATTTCACACTATGTTATCTATGGTGTCATTTTATTTCCTTATGCTCTCTTATGGATTCTTTTCATGATTATATGATTTTTATATATATGTTCATTTATTTGCATAAATGTCTTATTTTTTCTAAATATTGTTTACTACATTATCTCTATAACACAAATAATCCTTATGGTGACTTAGTTTTACAAACATTTCTCCCATTAGTCCTCCTTATTTACTATGTGATCAATTAGAAAATAAGTCATCTCATTATAATCCCCTTTTTACTAGTCCATCTTGAATCTCCCTTTCCTTCCCTTATTTTAATTCACAAATGAAGCATACAAAAGGTTGAAACTTGAGATAACATATTGGTTTATATGTAAGCCTAAGTGATTTAGTCAGTCATGTCTTTGGATACTTAACTTTCTTTATCCAAAGTATAAAGCTCATTTGTGTGTATCACTTTATCTCTCATGATTGGTTATTCCAAATCCATATGAAGTAGGAATCTTAATATCCATAAAAATTTAAAATCTAAATCATTATAAAAAAAGTAATGATAAAAAAGGCAACATTAAAAATTTTCAAAATTCAAATCACACTAAAATATGTGATTCAAAGCACATCTCCTTTTTCTAATAAAAACTCAAACTCCACAATTGGCCTTATGATATATTCAAGGTCCATTGGGGTATGGTAGGCCACTAGATTGGAAAAAGAGAATAACAAAAAGTTTTAGTGCTACCTACTTTATCACACAAGTACTCATCCTTCATAGTAGACTGATGGATCTATAAGAGGTCCTAAGGAACAGGGAACACATTATGGGAAGGTAGGTCTATTTTAATTTCCTTGTTAAAATAACCAACATGAGTTAATCTTAGTATCTCATTTATCTATCTATATATATTTTTCATTATTGTGAATGGGTATCCTTTGTATATTGATGATCACTAGCCACTTGTGTCTTTCTACGTCCTTAGTGTACCTCTTATTTCCTAAGGTCTTATCATATATTCCCAAGTTATGATTCTTACATTCCCTCTTTCATTTTCCACACTCCTAATATTTCCCCTTGAGAAATATTGTTTGTTAATTAATCATTCCCCCTAGGGATTCTATTTATGAGTTGTAATGTAAGAGCTTGGATAGGACTAGGCCTTCCTCATAAATTACCAAATTACTCATTATTGTGAATGGGTATCCTTTGTATATTGATGATCACTAGCCACTTGTGTCTTTATATGTCCTTAGTGTACCTCTTATTTCCTAAGGTCTTATCATATATTCCCAAGTTATGATTCTTACATTCCCTCTTTCATTTTCCACCCTCCTAATATTTCCCCTTGAGAAATATTGTTTGTTCACTAATCATTCCCCCTAGGGATTCTATTTATGAGTTGCAATGTAAGAGCTTGGATAGGACTAGGCCTTCCTCATAAATTACCAAATTACCATTCTAAACATCCCCTTTCAAACATTTTTTATGTTATTTCCACCTCATTAATGTTCCCTTTGTGAGTTTTAGTGTAATACCATGGATAGGACTTGGCCTTCCTCACAAAAATTTTCAATACCCAAGTTACAATGAAATTACATGTGTCAAATTTGAGATAAGTTGTGATTGATCATGAGTTACACATCATTCTCATGATTCCAATCTTGATATAGCATTTTTAATTCTTACTCCATGGATCTTTCACTTTTATCTTCTTATTTTCTGACTGCATCTAAAAATACAACCATTTTTCTTAAGTTTTTCATACTTCTCAGCTTGAATTAGTATGATCAATTTAAGTTCATTTTTCCAATTTTGTATCTCTTTTATACTTCCCACTGTGATTTAGTATGATTGATTGACTTAATTTTT
Organism: Torreya grandis; assembly: GCA_037957365.1. NCBI lineage: Eukaryota > Viridiplantae > Streptophyta > Pinopsida > Cupressales > Taxaceae > Torreya > Torreya grandis. The sequence continues at coordinate 648,547 of JARHVA010003315.1, read as the reverse complement.
TAATACCATTTGATATTTTATGTGCCTTCCATTTTTTTTACATATTTTTCATACTCCCCGATGTGATATAGTGTGATTTTACCTGTCTTAATTTGGTGCAAATATTTTTATGGCTTAAAATTATTTTGTTATCCTTTTTATCATCTTTGGTTTATTATACTTAGTCATCTTGTTTTATTACACATTTCTCATCATGATATAGAATGTAGTAATTTTTTTAATTTAATTATACTTTTCCAAGTCATTTTTGTCTTTTTCTTTTTAACCATGCATGTCTATCACATAATGATAGAAAAGAAAACACTCCACATATATTTCTAATAGCATATACAAAAAAATCCAAATACATGTGCTATAAATAAATATATCCATGCATCAACATCCAAAACTAAATACAACTCATGAGATAAAATCTAGTTATCAAAATCAATATCTATATATATAATGTGTTTTATAAAATACAAGGTAAAAAATACAAAATACATTGCACTAGCTTTATGGATGGGATTTATCATGCCTATCATGTGGCCTAGAAACATTACCCATATATGCATGGGATTGTCCCCTTTTCATAGTACAGTATAATAAGGTAGTCCAAGATCTCAATATTGCAACCTATCCTTATAAGTTGGCCACGTAAGCTTATACTTTTCCAAGATGGACCATGGTAACCATGTGCACTACTCTCTCCTAAGCCAAGGCCTATCAAACTTAAGCCTCTCATATTCCCATCCCTACTAGTTGATTTAATCCATTTCTATGTGTATGAAACTACCTCAAAGCCTCCCCCACTAGTCTAAACCAACCATGCAGATGGTACCATAAGATCATCCAACATGATGGGGTTGTATAGTGCCAGCACCCCATCCAAAATGTCATGGTGTGTAGTCATGACTAGGGATCCCTATCTAACCTCCTATATCACCAAATATGCAAAACCAAAACTAGGTAGATATTAGATCACATATACATCTCAAAATCCATCTATCTACTATAATCACATGCAACTAGTATTCAATTTCAAAACTTACAATTATAAAATTTATTAACAATACTAGTGTCACTAACTATTGTCTCCCCATCTACTCATTCATCGAACATGATCTCTCCATATTATTAACCCCTAAAAACCTCCTCTATTGATCACCTCCCTACCAATGTAAATCTAGGAGTCACCACTTGAGCACACTACAACCCTCTCTTAAGATGTGCCTCTATTGATCATATTTGTCTTGGATCAATGGTTAGGAAATCTTATGCAATTATCCTTACTTATGCCCACTCTTACCAATAGTGACTCTATCTATGATGTGGTCTTGGTGGTTTTTATTTTTCCTACAATGGTGGTTGTTGTGGTACTTGATGCACCCCTACATCGACATCCATGTCCTCTCTTCCTCCATCTACCTATTGTCATGCTTGACCAGTCCATGGTCTCACACATTATTGCCTAATCTCATGTCTCATAACCAATACTCCTCACCCTCTCCTCTTTGGATCTCTAAAATTTCATAACTAAAAAGTAGTCAATATTAGAGGACCAATGTGTGTGAGATTCCAAACTACCTTGGCAAGCATGCCACTAGATGTATCTCTACCCATCAAGTATAGTGGCCCATGATCTACACTTGAGTAAAACCTATCACCATTGTTGAATAACTATGCAAAAAAAATAGTAATATGTTTGTAAAACTACCACATAATCTCTCCTCATGTGACCATCTATAAAGCTGACACATAAGGCATAGCCTATGTTACCTAGTCCCATCACCATCTAGTCACCTAAGGTAACCTATCATCTACCATATGGGTGAACCCAACTGGTTAATACATAAGGAACCTCTTATTTATCTAATCACTCATAAAAATAACCAAGCCCATGGTCTTATGCTCTCTAGATATAATTCCATACATATCATGCATGAGATGGACCTAGATGAAAGATCCAAAGTCATATAGCTCCCCCTAATCCAAAATAGACTTGTACAAAGCTATTGTATATAGCGGTACCTTACCATATAACTTGTGACATAATAGTGATGCTATCACAAGTCTAATCATATCCTTTTGAATGTCCAAAATCTACACAACATACAAATCAAAAATACTAACCCACAAACTTAGGTATATTTTATTCGATCATGTGACCCACCTAGCTATTACCTCCTTCTATTCTAAATTATCTAGTGTCCCTATAATCACCAATGCCATTATGATCTCTAGTGTCCCTCCTATCAATAATCCAAGAAATGTGTGGATGTCCTCTAGTGTGATACCCACCTCTATGGTAATCCCATCCACTACCCATAAAAATGTGATGGGAAACCATTCCCATGCTCCAAGGAACATGACAATGAGATCAACATTAAATGAGATGTGCCTCATCTCCATAATACTTCCCAAGCCTAATACAACTAATCATACTATATCTATAATTGTCAATTACTTTAGTAGATCCTTTAGCCATGATGTATCTGTCAGTCACTAATACCTCTGGCATCTCTATAAAATATCCAACAAAAAAAGATGCATCATATCTCCATGTCATTCATAATCAATACATTCTTAAAATTCACACAACTTAGCTGGTTTGATTTAGTTTTTTCCATTTTCTATAGAATTAGCCTATTCAATACTAAAATTTCCCTATGTTTTATTTAAGATACTAAATCATCTCTATCAAATTCCTACTAAATCATCCTATCCAATACTAGATCAACCACCTTCTTGTCTTGAGCTACTATATCAAACCCATTGTACACAATCAACCTTTATCAGTAATACTACCTAAGCCCTTTCAAAATAACTAACTTATCCCATTGCTACATAGTTGATCCCCCCTCTTATCAAACTAAATCAGCCTACTGCTATGTAGTCAACCTTTTTGTTCTCCCTCACCTTGTAAACTAAGTCAACTTTGTTGACTCTATTTATCCATAGTGGTAAATTTTTTACCATTTACCATAAATTCCTTGGGCATTTATTAGTCCAAATTTGTCCTACCCAATACCCCATTTTACCCCTATTATCCCTAAAAATTTCTTAGGGTTTATTTTTGTGCTTATATTTTGCATATTAGTCACAATCAAAATTTATAATCAATACTACATAAGCTATTTGAAAAAAACTAAGTCAGCCCACTGATACATAGCTGACCCCCCTCTTAGCAAACTAAATCAGCCTACTACTATGCATCTAACCCTTTTTTCTCCCTCACCTTGTAGATTAAGTAAACCTGGTTGGCTCTGTTCACCCATAGTGGAAACATTTTTACCATTTACCATAAATGCCTTGGGTATTTATTGGTTTGAATTTTTCCTACCCAATACCCCATTTTACCCCTATTGTCCCTAAAAATTTCTTAGGGTTTATTTTGGTGCCTAGATTTTACCTACTAGTCATATTTCTATAAATAGCTCAATTTAAAATAAAAAATAAAAAATATTAAAAAAATTGAAATTTTTAGTTGCTTACTTGTGTTGCACTCATTGTGGCTACTATGTGTCCTCCCCATCTCAATTTTCATCTCCTTACCATAATGGTTATTTAGTTTCTCACTAGGTCTCGTAGAACTATGTTTTCTCACAATAGTAAAAATGACAAATGAATTATTTTTCACCCTATTTATATTTACTATTCAAAATTATTTACCTTTCAAATATTTACCATCAAACTTCGTATTTTGATAATATCTATGTCTCTAATAACTCTTTTTCCAGACCATAAAATGTTTTATAATCTTGAAATCGTAGATAATATTTTCACCTATTATATGTCTATGTTATAAAAAAATTGATTTTTTCTCCTTTTCGTTAATCTCTATAGGTTTTCCTAATGTTCCATACATTAGACACCTTCATATTTTCTTACATCTCCTTTTTTATCTATATCACTAAGGTAAGTAAAGTTATGTGTTTTCCAATTATTTCCTTTTATTTATCTTATTTTCTACTTACTTCACTTTATTCATATTTAGAGTTATGTGTTGTTATGTTTTTTCTCAAAGTACCATCCCATGTTGTACTTATGTGACACATTATGAGCTTCAAGTAGGGCATATGTATACACATAATATTTTCAAACTTTAACAATTACTAATGATCTCTCTCTTGCAAAAACCTATCAAATTTCAATCTCTCTATGTTTATGCCTTAAGGGGTGTACCAAGAAATTGGTGGGCAGACCATTGGTGCTTTGCAAGATTGTTATCACTAAAATACCACTTTTTATCAATCCAACCATCTCCTAAAAACATTCCACAAATATTTACCTCCTATTTTACACCCTCCTCTAGTCATTTTTCACTTTAATTAGCCCTTTCCTAGCCTAAAATAGTTTTTGATGGTTTACATTACATTATCAGCCCCATTGACCTTGTACTCTAATTGATAAAAAATTATTTAGGGTCTAGGTCAGCCCTAGATGACCTAGACTAAGACCTAATTTTTTTTTTAATCAATAATGATACAAGGTCGATTAAGTTGCCCTTATAGGCCTAAACTTTTACAAAGGACTAGGGTTAGATCCACCTATATAAATACATCCTTTTCATCATTTATAAGAGGATAAGAAGAAGATATATATATATATATATATATATATATATATATATATATATATATATTGCATCTACTTATCCACCATTCTACTTGAGGAACATATCTTAGGGTTTCATAATTTATTTTTAGATATGGATATTATCATATGGAGAATTTTTTTAGATTAATTTATAGGTTGTGTAGCCTAGATCTGATTTATCCTTGTCATCCTTATATACCACAACAAACTCTTGTGAATCACCTTGGGTAAGAGAGAGATTGAGTCTTGATGGGTTTATCTTCAAAGGTAAGTATTTCTAACTTTGTTCCTCCTTTGTAAGAGTAGATAGATAGGAATTTTTACTTCTCTCCCATTCATTATGATTTTGTATACATTGATGTGAGTATATGTCTTCTATACATGTTTAGTTTTAATGTTTGTTACCTAGTGTCCCCAAAACTTTACACTTGAAATTTTGAGGACACCCCAATTTAAGTTTTTTGAATTCTTATCTTATGTGAGTCCATTGTACTTGTTGAGCCAGTGCACTTAATAAACCCTAGTTTTTAGTAGTTGTTGTGTCCAACTATTTAATTTCCCCAATTTCTCCTAGTCACTCCAGAGTATTGAGAACAATTGCTTGAAATCAATCACTAAAATAAATTTACTCATCCCCTCAAGAAATCAAAGAATTTTAAGTGCTTTAGCTCATTTAAAATGTAAATTAGGGTTTCTAAAACTAATTTAATTATTTGAGAAGTAAGGTTATCCCATAAACATGAAATACTCTTCTAAGTTCAAATTGGGGTTATCAATCTACTTTACTATCTTACCAAATAAAGTAATCCCACAAACCCAATAAACATTCTCTAATGTAAATTGGGATTTTGACATTGCTTTGATTACACACAATCTTAAGAAAAAGTAATGTGGGTTTGTTCTTGAACCCAATTTGATCATCAACCTAGACCTACTCAGGTTTGTGAGAGTTCTTTCCTTTAAAATTTAAAATAAGTAAAGTTGTCTGTGAAGCCTGATTAAAAAACATCAAGGGCTGATGTGGCTTTCCCATGCTTGTCATCAATGAGCTATATTTTTATAAATATTGGGAAAAATTCACCTCATTTCCACCTAGTATCCCAACTATCTGATTATGTAACCATACCTACAAACCTTGAGCCATGGGATTCAATCCTCTAGAGCATATTCAAGTATTTTCTCTTCAACCCATTTATATTCATGGTAGGCAGATATCATTCATGTTGTTTTTGTAGTCTTTTGTTTGTCTATTCATTTGTATTTTATCTCTATAATTTTTTCCTTACACTACCATATCTTTTCCTTCTATAGGGTTTCTTTTTACTAGTTTAGGACATTGTTTTCCAAGTATGATTAAGTGTTTTTAATAAAATTTAGTTTTTAATTTTTTAAAAATAATTATCATAATAAAATTTGCATAAAATTTATTAAGAAATCAAACCTGATCAAAAACCTCCAATGATCTTAACATGCTCAGGTTTACCAATCCTCCTTACTTAGGTTTCACAACCTTATTTAATCCTTTAGATTCTCAAATCAAAGTAACAAACCTTGAAAACCCCATCTCCCAAAGGCCTCAACTATTTGTAATTTTGAACCCTAACTAATTTAGGTTTTCAATCCCAAGTAACTGATATAAGAAACCCTGACCTTCAAAGAACTGATTTAGCTGGGTTTTCCTTTCCCCTTAACTTACTTTGGGTTTCCTAAGTGAATTTACTTATGCATGAGAACCCAAAGTCTTGATCTTAGAGAAGCCCACATAACACTATTTAAGGCCATCTTAGATTCCTTCCTTATACTTACTTTTGGGTTTTGACTTTAAGTAATTTAGTACTAAAAACCTAAAGTCTTAAACTAGTGAAAACCCAAACTTGTCTATTTGCTTCAAATGATCCACCTAGAGTTATGAAACCCTATCACTTAAAATTAAGATATTTAGTTTCTCAAGACTTTCAATTACTCAAAACCTAAAGCTTGCTTAGAGGTACTAAAAGAGCAACAAGTTAACTCTTTTCTCAAACTTTCTAAACCATTTAGAGAAGTTAGGAAGTGTTTAAAATCACTTAACAAGAATTAGAAAGAGCTAATGTTTAGATCAAAAGGATCAAGGAGATTAGATGAAGAAGTGGTTGAGGTGGGAGTTCAAAGAACTCAAATTAAAGAAGACTAAGAGTTATCACTTGAGGAGATCCTAGAGCTAAGCAGGAAAGGTAAAGCAAAATTTAATGTCAAATCATAGTAGCCCAAGATAAAGTATGAATACAAGGGATATCCAATTTAATCATGCATTGCTTCTAAGATGATAGAGGTAAGTGATATAGACATGGGACATGTGTCATCATAGATTTACTAGAAATATCCAAGGATATATCCAAGACCCCACTCATGCATACAATGACCACTAGTGGAATTTTACAAGTTGTAGCTTTCCCAAGCTTAGCCTTATTTCCTAAGTTTGTTATAACATGTGCTAAATTTTATGATTCCCTTACTAGGAATGTAGGAGATGTTATGGGGAATGTAATCATAAGGTCAGATGTTCAATACCTTAATTACTATCTAAATATCCCAACATCCCCAAAATTAATTGATATGAATATGGAGAAAACTAATAAACAATGAGGGACTAAGACACCAAAGTGTATCAAGATAATGAATACTTATTACTTGAATAAATTTAAGAAACCCTCAAGGTTTCATAAGCACATAATAATATCATATTTTTTTCAATAAGTTGATGACATCATTTAGGTGTTATGTAGAATTAATGGAGAGAAGAACACCAAATGGTTCTCACTTTGGATTTATGCTTATATTAGAACCATTGATGTGACCTAAAGCTCTTCAAGGATTGAGTGGGAAAGAATGATCAATGACAATATAGATCAATAGTTGAGGAATGTATAGTAGACTTTAGATTTTAAAATGACATCATACATTGTATATAAAGATGTTTCAAGTGGAGTTTTTTAAAGGCTGAGGACAAAAGGCATACTATCAATTGTGCCCATGTATGAATACTATTCTCAACTAGTTCTTTCACAATACTACAAGAATTAAATTATAGTAAATGATGGGATTTTTTATAAACTTATTTTAAAGTTATATACAACCTTAAAGCATAGAAGAGTATCAGATGAGGCTTGGGAAATGGTTTCCTAGTATGGATGTATTTTCATTCAATTCTTTGATTTTACATACATAAAAATAGGAGGTTTGTTAGGGGCACCTATTAAACTATCCAGATACCCAAGTGATAAGTGGATTCTCATGGAATTGTGTAGACAACTTATTAAACTACATGACTTGTAGTTAAAATCACACTGTTTGGCCATCAATTTTCCCATTATCATTGGTCACTACCATTGTCCAACTATTTATAAGGCTAGGAATTTATAGAGAGAGATGTACCATCATTACATCAAGGCACATTTTGAGTCTAGGATTAACTTTGATTGTAGAGGGGTGGCACAAAATACAATTTATTTAGAATAAATGCATATCATAATACTTGAATATTTTTAGATTGACTACAAAGACAAATTTGAGGTAACAAAGAGGGACAATAGTAATTTTTATGTTGATAAAATATGTACCTTTGACTTGGCCACCATCCTTGAGGACATGGAAGATGATGGGATTGTCACAAGTGATGATTTTCATGCACCTAGAGGAGATAATGTCCCACTTCTAGCAATCATTTTTGGTGATGATCATGATAAAATAATTTTTGACAGAACTTCAAATGTTTTAGTAATGACTTCCACTTGCCTCCTTGATAAATTGTACTATATGAAGGATTTGATAAGTGAAACCACACATGTGGGTCAAAAATTAAAAGAGATAGTACAAAGGGAAAGCAACCAAGTGCCCATAAAGAAGATAAAACTGAAAAGGAATATTGATGATACCTATTATGTGATAAAATATAAAGAGCCAATGTTGTCAGATATTTCAACACCCCCAATCATTTCTTCTACTGTCATTCCCATTTCCATTGACCCATCATAGACCCATTAATAATACTACCACCTCCTAAGTTTTATAGTATCAAAACTCCCAAGAAATCCACCTAAAAAGAGGTAAGTCCTCCTCCTCTTCCTCAATATTTTTCACCTACTTCACCACCACCACCTCCATAAAAATAAAAACCCATCATTGGAAAAGACCTTGAAAAGGAAACTACTAAAGAGATAACCTCATCCCAAGAAGCCCTATAGGAAAAACAAAGAATTAAACTTAGAAAGGAATCCATGGAGGAGGTAGTAGCTAAAAAAACAAAAGAAGTTGAGAAATAAAAGGAGGCAGAAGCAGTGTTAGATAAGGTAAAATAAATTTAGAAGCAAGTTGAGAAGGATCCAACAAAATAAATTTAGAAAAACACTGTGGCACAAGAAGTTCCTTCTTAGGAATTAGTAATCAAGGATAACCAAAACCAAATTATTATTCATTCAAAAACTTCCACTAGCACAGACTTCTTATCCTAGTTGGTAGTGAAGGGAATTCTAGAATCTAAAGAAGTGATTAATCTCAAAGAGATAGACTTGTAATTATTGAAAAGTATAGATAAGAAAGGGAAGAAGCCTAAGTATACAAAAGTAACTTCAAAATTTATAATTGAACCTTCAAGGTAAAAGTTTGTTAAAATAATAGTTCCTCCTTCGGGATTAAGGGAGAAGTTATTAAGAAGTATTTAGTAATAATGATGGTATCTTTCATAGAAATTACCATAGAATGCCTAAAGCAAGATATTCAAACTTTAATCAACTCTCTTTTAAAGAAGCTAGATAAAGAAAAAGATGCCAAAGCTAAATTGAAAGAAAAAAATGTATAATTATGTGAAATAATAGCTAAGGTTGCCAAGTCTATTCTATAACAAGTATTATTTTAAGAGAATCAATTGAGTAGTAAGTGGTCATAGAAGTGGAAGAGATTGGAGATAAAGTGAATTAAATTGATAAGTGCATGGATAAAATGCATAAAGCTACTTAGAAGCTACTCCCTAATTCCCTAAATGTTCATGATGACATTTTTAAGAAATTGGCACCAATAAAGACAATGATGAAATAAATTGAGCTCAAAAATGGTATTTTTGAGTTGCAACAAGAAAGCTTATAGATAATAGGTAATTTAGGTGAAAATTTTCTGATTCAAGAAAATATTTCTCTTGATGGATCCATAAAGAAAATAAAACAAGAAGAGTATCTCCTATCTTTTCATATGAACAATATGTAAGTAATGAGTGAGGAAATGAAGACTCTAGAAGAAGAAGCATGCAGTTCAAAGTCAAGTTTAGAAGATTCTTTATTTAGTCTTATTGGTGTTTAGTTTAACAAAGTCCTAAGGACATCCAAACAATTATATGAATAATTCAAGAAACTTATGGCCAATGCCTCAACTCCTTTTATATCTAAACCCATCAAGGATTTAATCAAATATCAACAATAATAAAAAGACTTGAACCAAGGATTCAAAAGGTGAAAGCTCATTGCAAAATATTAGAGAGAGAAATGTTGAGATTTGAAATAGGGAAACAAGTAATTGCCAAGCTTAATGATGTGGATATATAATTGATGATGTCTCAGCACATCAAAAACAAGGAGAAATGTAGAGAAAAAGTTCATGAATTGGACTAGATGTTTACTCCATGTTTGCTTTGAGAATTCTTCCTTTCTTTTTCTTCTATATTCTTCTTTTCTTTTCTCAAATGTATTACAAGTAATCTTGTTTCAAATAATTACTTCATAAAAATATGTCATTGGAGGATTTATTTTTAAAGTAAAATTATTTTATGAAAGTGTAAAACTTAAGTAATTTGGTTAAATTGCATTACTTGAAGTTATTTTATAAAAATAGATTAATAGAAACTAATTTTGCACCACATGCAAGGAGTTGGTGTTTGATCCAAACAAGGAGAATACAAATCACCACTTGTCATCAACTATTGCATGCCAAAAAAGATAAATCCAAGGAAGACATTTCTCAACAACCTTCAACTTTTTGCACATGACATGGGAATTGGAGAAGTCCAATCCTATTTATTTTTTATCTTTATATTTGTATAAATATAAGTTTAGGACTATGTGCCTGGGGATGATAATTTTTTTAAGTAAGAAATTTTACAAGAATTTTAATCAATCTAAAACTTTATGTTTAAGATAATCAGATTATCTTATATGAATTTTGTTGAAAGTGAACAAGAAGGACATTTGTTTTTTTGAATAACTTTGTGTCTGAGGGAATCATTCTATGCATTCTATGAAGGTAAAATGGTAAAATTTGTGTTATCTTTTAATCTAAGTTGAAGTCATAGTTTTTTTAATCATTTGTTAGAAAAGTTATCACATTTTATATGTTTATCTACTTGCACAGATACAATAGACTTTGAAAAACTATTTATTGTGAAGTGCAATTTTCTTATTTTTTTAGGCATTATAATCTTTTCCTTATTCTCCACTCTCTCCTAAATTATTTTTACATTCCCAAAATCTTCTACTTACATTCTACAAAATCCCTTTGTTATGGCTCATGAGCATAGAGACTAAAGTAATACCCCCAGTCAAAATAATTTGCACATAATTTGTATATGTTATGAATAAATATAAGTAGTGAATAATTGTAAGTAGATAGACATAAGCATATGGGAGCTTCAAAATTAAATGAAGGGGATTTAACCCATGACTACCTAGTTAGTTTTGACTTCATGCAAAATATCTAGCCAATAGTTTTTAGTGACTCCACTAGGGAATAAAGTGTTTAACAGTTTTTGGAGAATCCAGTAGGGAATGAAGTATTTAACATAAAATAAAATTTAGATTTAATAGATCAGTTGAGATAAGTGTATTAGTACACCCAATTCTCATAAATTAGAAATTGAAGTTTCCCCAACTGCTATTTAAATTTTTTGCATGTTAATAATAATGCTTGGGTCTATTTAAAATGCTTTACTAAAATTCTCTTATATTGATTTTATTAGGCATGTCTTTCTCCAAATTTTTTTTTGCATGTTTAAAATACCTTAGTTCCACACCTAATTTACTCCCCAGTTCACTTTCCTAGCCCACTGCATTTTGACGTAGACCATTTCCCACTTTTATCTTTAAAATTAAGATTACTGAGAGAAATATTTCTTCTTTACAAATTGGAAAATGAACATTACATTAGAGCAAGGAGATAATAGGGTCAAGTAGATCATTTTTTTGAGTTACAAGAGTAATTGAATTTTAATTTCTATATTCAAACTAGAATCAGAAGAGCTAGTCTTTCACCTATTAGACAAGCCACATCTCCCATGCACCAACTTTAGCATAATTCTTCCAGGATAATTCAACCAGTTAATCTTTAGTTTATTTATCCTATAAGAATGGAATTAAAACTTATTTTACCATGGGGGACAACCATTAGTCCTTTGAATTTGACTCCTCCTCTTCATGAATTGCTAAAAGGATCAAGAAAGAATTTTCCTAAGTTCACTAGTGATGGTAAGCAGAATCTAGATGAACATCTAGCTACTTTATTTGTAGCATGTAGATTAATTAGTGTTGAGAATGAAGACATATTTTTTAGACTCTTTATTGAAACTCTACATGACTTAGTATCAGAATGGTTCTACCATTTAACTCCTGGTACTGTAACTATTTGGGCTACCATGCAAGAGCAATTTGAGAAAAGATTCAAAGCTAATGAAGATGCACATATACTTCTTACATAATTAACTCAACTCAAGAAGGAACCTCATGATTATATTCATGATTTTATTGCCAAGTTTATTATATTAATATACAAAATTTATCAATCTACACTGCCCACTGTAGACAATCAAAAGTATTTTTTCATCAATGCTCAGCTTCCAAAAGTCAATTATCAACTCTGAAGAGCATGACCAACTAATGTATAAATATCTAAAAATCTTGATATGAAGATTGAGGATGATTTTATAATGGATAGAAAAATCAAGAAAACATTTTCTAAAGGAGATTCTTCTACTACAATTACCTCATAGAAAACTAATCCCCTATAGCAAAAGTTGGCCAATGACTTATTTCAAGTGAAGAGATAAATTGTTCAAGGCACCCATGGTGGTGTTGCCCATAATAGGAATGCACTTGATTGAAACTTTAATAAAAACAAAAATAGAAACCATATTTTTGGCCCTACTCCAAGTGGCAATTAAAGTTGATCCTATAAGTAATGTTGAATTAAATGAAGAAGATCAAGTGACTAAAGACACTCATCAAAGTCTTGTTGAATAATATGACTTCATAGATCCTAGTGGTAACTCCAACATCAAATACCTAGAATATCCATCTGAAAGTGATTATGAAGAAGCTTTTGATGAATATCATAGGCACTCTTTTGTTTTGGTTATAAGGTCACAAACTCAGTAAATAGGTGAGAAATATTCTAAATAACATGAGAAGGAGAAAGGAGACCCTAGAGATGATGTAAGTATCCTTAAAAGAGGTAGTCTTGTACCTTCTTCTTTTCTTCCTAAAGATAAGTTTATATCCGCTTCCTCTCAAACTCATAAGCCAAAAACTCATACTATTGAGGCTAATCCTATTCTATCTACTTCAATCTCTTCTTTTGACATAATTGATCATATTAAGAATACCAAAATTCAAATGTTTGAAGTTGAGTATTTGATATCCTATCTAGACCAATTTAATAGGCTAGTTAAATATGTTCAAAGCAAAGGGTCAAATAATTCAAATAATCCCTCTAAGGGTATCTTTCTTACTCATAGACAATTCCCTCCTCAAAATAACACTACTGATACTTCACCCACATCTCCTTCTACATCTAAAAGGATTGAACCATTTTATGTTTCTCTTCTAATTAATGGGTTTAAGTTAAGCAATTATACTATGGATTCTAGGACTTCAGATAATGTAATGCCATCTATGGTAGTTAATGCTCTTAGTCTCACTTTGACCAAGATAATAGGAAAGTGTTACTTAATGGAAAGGTAGGTTCCTTTGATTAGATAAATTAAGGTTGCTCAAGCTATTTTGGCAGCATTCCCAGATAAAAGATTAAAAATGACAATTCTAGTACCATATATTTTAGTTTCCTATAGAACACTACTAAGTAGGAACTTCTGCAAGGATTTAGGTGGTGAAGTAAAAATGGATTGGTCATGAGCTCACATCCCAATCAAAGGAGTGAATCATAAATTTGAGCCTGAGAAGAAATCCAAATACACAGTCTCTAAATCTAATGATCCAAGGTCACACATTTTTTTTGAAGAGTTTGACCATGGGATTTACTTCCTTGAAGTAAGAAAAAAACCCAAGAGGAAAAGGAAGAAGAAGAATAAGAGGACAAGATATGGACACTAGAATTTGATGGTAGTTGTAGATTTATTAGTTATGATGCATGAGTAGTATTAATCTCCCCTATTGGTGATTTTTTTCCTAATTCATACAAGCTTATGTTTGAAAACACCAATAACATAGCTAAATATGAAACACTCTTGCTAGGAATTGAGCAAGAAAAGAAGAAAGGAGTAAGACTCTTTAGATAATAAGGAGATCCTAAATTAATAGTGAGATAGATTAGAGGGCAGTATCAGATGAAGAAAGATAAGCTAAAACACTACCATGATAGAGTTCTGAGTGCCACACTTGACTTCTCTACTTTCTCAATCAAATCAGTTTCTTAAGATCAAAAATCTAGAGCTAAATCACTCATTGTTGTTGCATATTTACTTAGACCAAAACAATAACCAACAATATTTAAATAAGGTAATTAAAAATTAGAAATGGTCTACCATTTGAAGGTCCTAGACAACATTTATTAGTGGCAAGTTTTTAGTGATGATAAGCAAATAGTTGTATTTCTATAGCATCAAGATAATTTCAAATGACTATAATTTGAAGGAAGTATCTCATATCCACATGAAATAATAATAGGTATCATTGAATCTGAACTTACCCATAGTCAAGACATAATTCAGTTGAAAGGAAATAAAATACCAAAAGGGTTAGTTTCCTTAAAAGAAATATTTGATAAACATGATCAATTTTTGAATAAAAATAAAGAGTACATTGATACTTCTTCTCTGGAAGTAGAAAAAATTAATATAGGTAGTAAAGAAGAGCCCAAGATTGTCAACATTGGTAAGTGCTACTCACAAGAAGAAAAGGAAGTTTTCATTAAGCTTCTCACAAAGTACATTGATGTGTTTGCCTGGTCCTACAAAGACCTCAAATCCTTTTAACTAGATGAGGTACAACACTATATTCCACTCCATCCAGAGGTAAAGCCTCTCAAGTGGAAGATGTGTCATCATAACCCAACTATTTTATGTATAATTTATGATAATATATAGAAACTCCTTGATGTAAAGATAATTTATCTAATTCATCACTCATAATGGCTAGAAAAAATTATTCTAGTGAGAAAAAATAATGGGGAAATATGCTTATGTGTTGATTTCTACAATTTAAATCAAGCCTCTTTGAAAGAGAATTACCCGTTACCCATCATAGACCACACCCTGTAAGTAGTTACTAGCCTAGAGATGTTATCTATGCTAGATAGATTTTTTGGATACAATCAAATAAAATTATCTTAGGAAGATCAATACAAAATTGCTTTTACAATACCATGGGGAATATTTACTTATCAAAAGATGTCTTTTGGGCTTATCAATTTTGGAGCAACCTTTCAACAGGAAATGGATCTGGGATTCATTCACTTGAAGAATGAGAGTATTATGGTATACCTATATGACTTAAAAATATTTTCAAAGCAAAGAGGTGATCATCTGAGCGATCTTGAAGAAGTCCTTATCTAATGCAAAAAACATGTGATTTATTTAAATTCAAAGAAATCAATATTTGTTATGAGTGAAGGAAAGCTCCTTGGTCATATAGTCTCAAAGGAAGGAACCAAAATTGACCTAGATTAAGTTAAAGCCATTCAAAGTTTGCCTATGCCTACATCTAAGAAAGGGGTGCACTCACTCTTTGGTAAGGTAAATTTCCTTAGAATTTTTATTCTTAATTTTGTAGAATTGACTCATCACATCTTTGATATGATGAAAAAAATAAGATTTCAAATGGAATGTTGAAGGAAAATTAGCATTTGAAAGAATCAAAGAAATAATAGTTCAAGCCCCAATGTTAGTTTCCCTTGATTTCAGCAAAGAATTCATTCGTTACTATTACTCTTCTGAGCATACCATGTCAGGTATACTTATGTAGAATAATTATGAAGGAGTTTAATCCATAATAGTTTCATGAGTTATCCTCTAAAGAGATTTGAATTAAAGTATTCACAGATTGAAAAACATGTCTTTTTATGGTTAAGACATGTAAAATTTTTAGGTACTACATTTTTTCTTCACAAACTAAAGTTTATGTACCTAATACCATTGTCAAGTCAATTCTAACATAGTAGGAACTAGGATTACTAAGAGGCACTTGGGTAGCTAAGATGCAAGAGTTTAATCTTGATATCAAACCCACAAAGCTAATAAGAAGAAGAGGCTTATGTCATTTGATGAAAGAGAGAAGACCTGATAACATAGATATAACATCTTCTCTTCAAAATAAAATAAATGAAGAGTTTCACATATTACTTTTTTTTTAATTTTATAGATGAAAGGTATAGCAATATTTCTTACTTCTTGACCTATGGAGAGTGACCAACTGATTTGACATGAAAATAAAAACATACCATCAATCTAAAATCAAAGGATTATGTCTTTTGGGATAATGGGTTGTATAAGAAAGGAATTGATGGCAATTTCCTTCACTATGTGGATAAGGAACAACAAACATGATTACTAGAGCAATTTCATGATAAAGCATGTGGAGGTCATTTCTTAGTAAGAGTCACAGCACACAAGATCTTATGATCAAGGTAATTTTGGCCTAATCTATTTCAAGATACTTCAAAATGGGTTGTTAAATGTCAATCATGTTAGCATTTTTTAAGATGAATCAAGCTGCCAACCTTGCCTCTAAAACTAGTGATTATTGATTAGCCTTTCTAGTAGTGGGGAATGGATTTAATTGGTATGTTGAATCTTTCCTCAAGTGATGAACATTGATATGTTTTGACTACTATTGACTACTTCAATGAGTTGGATAAATCTATTCCTATGAAACATGCCACTTTTGAGTTTATATGTGACTTTATCAAAGAGAATATTGTTGTAAGGTTTTCCATCCCTCATAAAATTGTCACAGATAATGTATACAACTTTTATTCATTAGAATTGACTGAGTTTTGTTACTCATATGGGATAGAATTATTTCATGATTCAAATCATTATCCTCAAGGTAATGACTAAGTTGAGTCATGTAATAAAAAATTGATGAAAATAATTTGTAAGTTGGTGGACAATAATCAAAGAACTTGGCATAAAAAACTATTTGATGCACTGTGGGTTGATAGGATCACCCAAAAAAAATACATAGGTATGTTTCCTTTTAGTTTCTATATAGAATATATGCTTAGGTGCCCATAACCATTGAATTGTCTTAGTTAAATCTCTCTAAGGCCATTAAAGATGCTACTTATTAATAATCATTGGATAAGAGAATCATGTTTCTTATTGAGCTTCAAGAGGTTCATATTCAAGTTGTTGCTAGGATAGTCGATCACCAAATGAAGGTAAACAAGTTTTTTGATCAAAAGGCTTAAGATAGGCAATTTAAAGTTGGTGATTTAGTCATTTTATGAGATAAATAGAATGAACAAAAAGAGAAACATGGTAAGTTTGATTCCTTTTGGAAAGGTCCATTTACTATAAAGAGCATTGATGGAAAAGATAGTTTCATCTTAGCCTATCAATATGGGATTGCACTATTTCTACCATTCAATGGGTAACACTTGAAGATATACAAGCATTGAGAAATAGGGTAACACTTTTATGTATATAAATAAAGTTTTAAATATATCATTTTGTTTATTTTTTATTTCTTATCACTTGTTTGTTTTGTTGTTTTTGTGACTGAGATTCTATAAGGACCCCAAACCCATTAGATAAGATGTGAAATTAGAGATGCCAAGATATATTCCTTTCTTCCTTATTTATTATATAAATAAAGATGTCCCTAGTAGGAGCCATTTGATGTTCCCAAAATTTCACACTTAAAATTTTGAGTACACCCCTATTTAATTTTTTTACATTCTTGTCTTATGTGAGTCAGTTGTACTTGTTGAGCCAATCTAGTTAATAAAACTTAGTTTTTAGTATTTTTTATGTCCAAATATTTAATTTCCTTAGTTTCTCCTAATCATTCCAAAGGATTGAGAACAATTTCTTGAAATCCATCACTAAAATCCATTTATTCATCCCCTCTAACAGATCAAAGAAGTTGAAGTGTTTTTTCTCATTTATAATCCAAATTAGGTTTTCTAAAATTGCTTTACTTTTTTGAAAAGAAGTAAAGTTATCACATAAACCCAAATTAATACTCTAAGTTCAAATTAGGGTTATCGAGATACTTTAATATCTTACTATAACCAAGTAAATTAATCCCATAAATTTGTTAAACATTCCCCAATGTAAATCAGGTTTTTGACATTGCTTTACTCACACACAATCTTAAGCAAAAGTAATGTGGGTTCTCAGACCTGAGTTGCTCATTGACCTAGACCTATTCAAGTTTGTAATAGTGATTTAATTCAAAAGTTAAAACAACTAAATCTATTTGTGAAGCTTGATTAAAAAGGGTTGAGGATTGAAATGGCTTCCTCATGCTTGTCATTAATGAGCTAGATTTTTATATATATTGGGGAAAATACACCTCGTTTCCACCTGACATCCAAGCTATATGATTAAGTAACCACACATATAAACCTTGATCCATGTGATTCAATCCTCTAGAGAATCTTCAAATATTTTATCTTCAACTCATTTGTATTCAAGGTAGATGGATCTTATTCATGTTATTTTTTTAGTCTCTTGTTTGTCTCTTTGTATTTTCTCTCTACAAATTTTTCCTTGCACTGCCATAGCTTTCCTTTCTATAAGGTTTTTTTTCTTGTTTTAGACATTATTTTCCAAGTATGATTAAGTTTTTTTAATAAAATTTTGTTTTTATTTTTGTAAAAGCACTTATCATAAGAAAATTTGAATAAAATTTCTTGAGAAATCAAACCTAATCAAAAACCTCCAAAGATCCTGACATGCTCAGGTTTACTAGTCCTCCCTACTTACTCAAGTTTCAAAATATCCTTATTTACTCTAAATTCTTAAGGAAAATTAAAAAAACTTGAGAAATCGAAATCCTAAAGGCCCCAACTATTTGAAATTTCAAACCTGGACCACTTCGGGTTTTCAATCCCAAGTAACTGACCTAGGAAACCCCAACCTTCAAAGAACTAACTTACCTATGATTTCCTTTCCCCTTAACTTACTTTGGGTTTCTTAAGTAAAGTTATTTACCCAAGATAACCCAAAATCTTGATCTCAAAGAAGCCTGCATAACACTGTTCAAGGCCATCTTGGATTCCTTCCCTACACTTACTTTGGGGTTTTGACTTTAAGTAATTTAGAATTAAAAACTCAAAGTCTTCAACTAGTAAAAACCTAAAATTGTCCATTTTATTCAAATGAGCCACCCATAGTTATGAAACCCTATTAATTAAAATCTAGAAACTTAGTTTTTCAAGACTTTCAATTACTTAAAACCTTAAGCTTGCTTAGACGTAATAAAAGATCAACAAGCTAACTCTTTTCTCAAATATTCTAAACTAGTTGGAGTAGTCAAGAAGTGTTTGGAAGCACCTATCAAGAATTAGCAAGAGCCAATGTCTAGATCAGAAGGATAATGGATATTAGAGGAAGAAGTAGCTAAGGTGGGAGTTTAAGGAACTCAAATTAAAGAAAACCCATAGTTGGCACTCAAGGAGATCCTAGAGCTGAGAAGGAAAGGTAAAGCAAAAGTTAATAAGGTCATATCACAAGAGCCCAAGATGAAGTATGAATAAAAAGGATATCTAATTGAATCATCTATTACTTCTAAGCTGATAGAGTTAAGTGATACAAACATGGGACATGTGTCTATCATAGAGTTACTAGAAAGATCTAAGGTTACATCCAAGACCCCACTCATGCATGTAATGACCACTAGTGGAATTTTACAAGCTATAGCTTTCCCAAGCTTAGTCCTATTTCTTGAGTTTGTTCTAACATGTGCTAAATATTATGATTCCCTTACTAGGACTATAAGAGATGTTTAAAGGAATGTAGTCATAAGGTTGGATGTTTAATACATTAATTATTATCAAAATATCCTAATGTCCCTAAAATTAATTGATATGAATATGGAGAAAGATAATAACTAGTGGGGGACTAGGACACTAGATTTTATCAAGATAACGAATACTTATTACTTGAAGAAAATAAAACAACCCTCAAGGTTCCCGAAGCACATATTAAGATCAGATTTTGTTCAAGAAGTTGATGACATCATTCAGTTGTTATGTAGAATCAATGGAGAGAATAATTTCAAATGGTTCTCACCTTGGATATATGTTTATATTAGAACCATTGATCTGACTTGAAGCTCTTCCAAGATTGAGTGGGAAAGAATGATTAGTGACAATATAGATCAACAGTTGAGAAATGTATTGTAGACTTTTGATTTTAAAATGACATCATAACTTGTAAATACATCTACTTCAAGTGGAGTTTTCTCAAGGCTGAGGATAAAAGGTACACTATCAACTATGCCCTCACATGAATATTATTCTCAACTAGTTCTTTCACAATACTACAAGCATTACATTGTAGTAAATGATGGGTTTTTTATGAGCTTATTTACAATTTAGATACAACTTTAAAGCATAGAAGAGTATCAGATGAAGCTTGGGAAACGGTTTCCTAGTATGGATGTATTTTCATTCAATTCCTTGATTTTACATACATCAAAATAGGAGGTTTCTCAAGGGTACCTATTAAACTACCCAGATACTTGAGTGATAAGTGGATTCTCATGAAATTGTGCAAACAACTTATTGAACTACATGACTTGTAGTCAAAATCACACCATGTGGCCACCATTTTTCCCATTATAATTAGTCACTACCATTATCTAATCATTTATAAGGATATGAATGTATAGATAGATATGTACCATCATTAAACCTAAGCACATTTTGATTCTAGGATTAAATTTGATTGTAGAGGGGTGGCACAAAATACAGTTTCTTTAGAATACATGCATATCCTAGCAATTAGTTTTTTTGGATTGACTACAGAGATGAATTTGAGGTAAGGAAGGATAATAATAGGTTTTTTATTGAGTAAATCTATACCTTTTAATTGGCCACTATCCTTGAGGACATGGATGATGATGGGATTGTCACAAGTGATGCTTTTCATGCACCTACAGGGAATAATGTCCCACTTCTAGTAAAATTTTTTGGTGATGATCATGATAAAATAATTTCTAATATAACTTCAAACATTTTGGAAATGACTTACACTTGGCTCCTTGACAAAGGTTACTATATGAAGGCGTTGATAAGTGAAAGAACATGTGTGAGTCAAAAAAGAAAAGAGATAGTACAAGGGGAAGTATCCAAGTGTCACAAAGAAGATAAAATTGAAAAGGAATATTTATGATACCTATTATGTGATAAAAGATAAAGAGCCAATGTCATGATCTATTTTAACACCCTCATTGGTGTCTTATACTACCATTCCCATTTTCACTAGACCCATCACATACCCATCAACACTGATGTCACCTCCTAAGTTTTATAATACCAAAACTGCTAAGAAATTCACCCAAAAAGAGGCAAGTCCTCCTACTCCTCTATCTTCTCTACCTACTTCACCACCACCACCTCCTCTAAAATAAAAACCCACCATTGAAAAATAACCTGAAAAGGTAACTACTAAAGAGATAACCTCATCCCAAGAAGTCATATAGGATAAACAAGTAATTGAACTTGAGAAGGAAGTTGTGGAGGAGGAAGTAGCTAAAAAAGCAAAAGAAGCTGAAAAAGAAAAGAAGGTAGAAGTAGTGGTATAAAAGGTTAAAGAAAATTAGAATCAAGTTAAGGAGTCAACAAAATAAATTTAGAAAGAGACTATGGCATAAGAATTTCCTTCTCAAGAACTAGTAATCAAGGATAAACAAAAATAAATGGTTATTCATTCAAAAACTTCCACTAGCACAGATTTCTCATCCTAGTTGGCAATGTAGGTAATTCCAAAATCCAAGGAAGTAATTAATCTCAAAGAGATAGACTTGTAATTATTAAAATTTCTATACAAGAAAGATAAGAAGCTTAAGCTACAAAAGTAACTTCAAAATTTATAATTGAACCTTCACGGCAAAATTCTGTAGAAATAACATTTCCTCCTTAGGGATTAAGTAAGGGAGAAGTTACTGAGAAGGATTTAGTAATCATGAAGGTATCTCTCAAAAAAGTTACCATATAAGGCCTAAAGCAAAATACTCAAACTTTAATGAACACTAATTTCAAGAAGCTTGATGAAGAAAATGTTGCCAAAGCTAAATTAAAATAATAGAACATAAAATTATGTGAAATAATAGCTAATGTTACCAAATATGTTCTAAATCAAGCTATTATTTTAGGAGAATCAATTGAGTAGTAAGTGGTCAAAGAAGTGGAAGAGACTAGAGACAAAGTGAAGGTAGTTAATAAATGGATGGAGAAAATGCATAAAGCTTCTCAGAAGCTACTCCCTAGTACCTCAGATGCTCATGCTGACATTTTGAGGAAATTGGTAGAAATAAAGATAGTGATGAAAGAAATTGAGCTCAAAAATGGTATTTATAAGTTGCAACAAGAAAGCCTATAGATAATAGGTAATTTAGGTGAGAAAAATCTAATTAAAGAAAATATTGCTTCTGATAGATTCATAAATAAAATAAAATAAGAGGAGTATCTCCTATCTTTTCATATGAATATTTTACAAATAATGAGTGAGGAAATGAAGACTCTAAAAGAAGAAACATGCAATACAAAGTCAAGTTTGTAAGATTATTTATTTGGTCTTACTAGTGTCTGGTCGTATAATGTCGCAAGGACATCTGAATAGTTATATGACCAATTCAACCAACTTATGGACAAGGTCACAACTCATTTTATATCTAATTCCATCAAGGAGTTAGTCAAATATCAACAAGAAATAAAAATCATTAAAACAAGGATTGAAAAGGTGAAATCTCATTGTGAAAGATTAGATAGAGAAATGTTAAAATTTTTAACAAAAAGATAAGCACTTGCCAAGCTTGATGATGTAGCTATACAACTGATGATGTCTCAACACATCAAATATAGGGAGAAATGTAGAGAACAAGTTCATGAATTGGACTAGATGTTTACTCCAAGTTTGTTTTGAGACTTCTTCCTTTATTTTTCTTTTATATTCTTATTTTATTTTATCAAATGTATTACAAGTAATCTTGTTTCAAGTAATTAATTCATAAAATAATGTCATTAGACAATTTATTTGTAATGTAAAATTACCTTATGACAGTGTAAAACTTAAGTAATTTGGTTAAATGTCATTACTTGAAGTTATTTTTAAAAAATAGATTACTAAAATTTACTTTTGTGCCACATGCAAGGAGTTAGTGTTTGATCCAAACAAGGAGACTAAACATCACCACTTGTCATCAACTATTGCATGCCATAGAATAAAAATCCAAGGAATTTGTTTCTCAACAACCTTCAACTTTTAACACAACACATGGGAATTGGAGAAGTCTAATCCTATTTGTTTTTTTATCTTTGTATTTGTATAAATATATGTGTAGGTCTGCATGCTTAGGGGTGATAATTTTTTCAAGCAAGCAATTGTATCAATTGTACAAGAAGTTTTATAAATATACAAATTTGTGTTTAAAATAATCAGAATATTTTGTATGAATTTTTATAAAAGTGAACAAGAAGGAAATTTATTTTTTATGAATTTTTATAAAAGTGAACAAGAAGTAAATCTATTTTTTATGAATTTTTATAAAAGTGAACAAGAAGGAAATTTATTTTTCTAAATAACTTTGTGTCTGAGGGAATCATTTTTTTTCTTTGAATATAAAATGTTAAAATTTGTGTTATCATTTAATCTAGGTTGAATTCATAGTTTTCTTAATCATTTATTGGAAAATTTATCACATTTTATATGTTTATCTACTTGCATGGATATAATAGACTCTACAAGACTATTTATTGTAAAGTGTAATTTTCTTCTTTCTCAAGAATTATGATCTTTTCTTTATTCTCAACTCTCTCCTAAATTATTTTCAGATTCCCAAAATTAGTTGCTTGCTCACTACAAAATCCCTTTGTTATGTCTCATGAACAAAGTGATTAAAGTAATGCCCCCAATCAAAATAATTTGCACATTATTTATATATGATGTGAATACATCTAATCAATGAGTAACTATAAGTAGATAGACATTAGCATACAATATATTTACCATTAAATGAAGGGGATTTAATGCCATGACTACCTATGTAGTTTTGACTTCATGAAAAATATCTAGCCAATAGTTACCCACACTTTATGCCACAAGATTTGGTGAGCACTAGATTAGACTTTTTTTTACTTGTTAGTTTAGTGAATATGAAAACTTAGGACCTAGTTAGGGTTACTTCATATTTTTACTTGATTGGAGGCTTTAGAACCCTACCTAGTGAATTTATTGTGGTAAAGGACCCCTTGGCTAGGTATAGTAGATCCATTTTGGTCACGACCCCAAATATATAATGTATCCATAATTGGAAGTGTAAGTAATATTTATATTCTTAAATCTAGGATTGATTTATAGATCTATTGCTTTTCACATTACATATACATCACATCTTTGAAAGAATGGGATAATATAATATGACATTAAATACCAAGTATGTGTTTGGTGTGACATCAGGAATGTTGTTGGGATTCACTATTTCATGATGCATCATAGAGGTTGGTATTTTTAAGGTTTTAGATATCATGGTTATACCACCAACAAAAAATATTAAATAGCTTTGAAGTCTTCAAGGTAAAAATCCAAGCAATCAGGTATTTCATATCCCAACTTGTAAATATTTTTCACCATTTTACATTTGTCAATGAAATGTACTCATTTCAATTGGAATTATAATTGTGTTATAGTATTTGATCAACTTAAACAATATATTTCTAATCCACCAGTATTAATGCCACCTATTGTTAGTAGTCATTATATATATATATATATATATATATATATATATATATATATATATATATATATATATATATATATATATATCAGCTACTCAATTTGCATTGGAGGTATTATTAACACAACATGATGATAGTGGGTCAAAAAGGGTAGTGTATTATCTAGTAGGAACTTGGTATCTTATGATCTTAATTATTATCAAATATAAAATATATGTCTCAAACAAAAATTGCTTCACAAAAACTTTGGCATTACATGTTCAACAGTCAAACCAAATTCATTGTAAAAAGTTATCCTTTTAAGTATCTTCTATCTAAAACAGCTTTAATAGGTAAGATGGCTAAATGGTTTATGCTTCTCAATGAGTTTTATATATTTTTTTAACTAAGACGGGGGTAAAAATTTATTTAGAAACCAGGCAAAGCCAATTACAAGTTTTTCTCCTGATCCACCAAATGGACCAGCTTTTGATACAAATTCAGCGGAAGGAGATTCTCCTCCGTAATTCTCCAATCTGCCCCATTCTCCGAGGCCCACTTAGCTAAGCAGTCCGCAACCTCATTCCATTCCCATGGAATGTGTTGAAAATAAATCTCATTCAAAGACGAACTAAAAAGTTTAATGTGCTGGATAATAACTTGTAAACTCCAATCAGTCTTACCAGAATTGCTGTTATTTAGCAAATTAACAACAACTTGTGAATCCGATTCACAGATGACATTACGA
Source organism: Torreya grandis (assembly GCA_037957365.1). Lineage (NCBI taxonomy): Eukaryota > Viridiplantae > Streptophyta > Pinopsida > Cupressales > Taxaceae > Torreya > Torreya grandis. Next base: position 623,082 of record JARHVA010003315.1, on the reverse strand, counting down.
TGGCGCTCCCGACAACAGCTTTCAACCACCTCAAGAATGGCTTCAGCTTCCATCTGGTTGTTAGTATAACAGCCTCTGTAAATGGAAAACAAAAATTTAATGTTACCTACACTGTCCCTAGCAATTCCCCCAATACCCGCAGCACCTGGGTTCCCACGAGAAGAACCATCTGTGTTAATTTTGATGCAGTCTTTGTCTGGGGGCATCCAATGCCCAGCTCTGTTGACCGGTCGCGCTAACTGGATCCTTCCCTTTGGCAGACCAGAGTGTTTCCTTCCCATGCCATCGCTGGGGACGTCAATTCCCAGGCGTCCAAGCAAATCAGCAGCAGCTTGTTCCACTTTAACTTCTAGCGCATACTTGGCCAGGCACGTTTCCTGCAGCGAAACAACAATCTTGTTCCACAGCTGCCTAAAATCCATCCGCGCTCCCCTAAAGATGCACCTATTCCTCTCCAACCATAAATTCCAGAGTATGAAGGATGGTCCCACCGCCCATGCCGTCTGTAACAAGGAATTATTAAGAGGAGCATGGCCCATTCGGGCCCAAAATTCATTAATAGAGGACACATGTTTGCAAGGGGTACTCCACGTGCTCCACCACAGGTGCCAAACCTGTTGAGCAAACGAACACTGAAAGAACATATGGGCCACTGTCTCCTCATTGCTAAAACACAGCACACAAATAGACGGTCCCTGAAATCCTCTCCGACAAAGATTATCCCAGGTGAGACATCTATTGTGCGTGAGGAGCCAGAGGAAAAAATTACATTTGGGCCACGCCATTTGATTCCACACTTTCGTTCCCCATTGAAACTGCCCAAACTCTCTTGTTTGCTTAAGCAAAGTCTTGTAGCCAGCAGCAACAGAGTACCTCCCTGTTGAGTCCCCACTCCAGGCCAATTCATCACATCCTTGCAGCGCTCCACACCTTCTATTCTTCAGGATAAGGGCTAATTCATCTCTCTCCTCTGGCGAGCCTCCAGGCGGCCAATCCGAGGAGTGTTTCCACCTGAAACCAATAGTCATTCCTATGTTATAAGGTTCTTTGTAATGCTTCACCTCACTCCACCCAGCCAAATGAAAAGAGTTCGCCATGGTTTGGAGATGCGGGTGGGACTGTAAAAGTGGGGGAATCCCATCCCATGAGTCCATCTAGAATAGAGCCTCAGAACCACTGTGGCACATCCAGAATAAGCCTTGCTTAACCAATTGCGCTCCACGCTTGAGGGTCTCCCATATCATAGACCCTCTCCCCTCAAGAGGAAATCTGGAAATATCATGAATATGAATGTTTGGAAAGTATTTGGCAGTTAGGATACGTGCCCACCAGGCCAAATGATTAGTGCACCACCTCCAATAAAGCTTGGCAGCAAGGGCAATGCTAGCCACACTAGCCGAGCGTAGTCCCAGACCACCTTCCTGCTTAGGTCTACACACCATGTCCCAATTGACGAGACTCCATTTAGAAGATTGTAGATTACCATTCCACAAAAATTTCCTGGACAGAGCATCATATTCTTCAAGAAAGTAGGCTGGGGCACACTGAACCATGCTCCTATATATTGGTAAAGCTTGAATAACCGATTGTAACAAAATCACCCTACCTGCAGTAGATAACCATCTATAAGTCCAGTGGCTTACCTTCTGTCTCATCTTGTCCAGAATGTTCTGCCAAAATAGCCTAGGTTGGCGTCCCACAACAATAGGAATGCCTAGATAAATCACAGGGAGGGTCTGAATCTAAAATCAAAGAATTGTAGCTATTCTTGTCTGGATAGACTCAGGAGTGTTGAAAAAGTAAATAGAAGATTTATGCTCATTAATCTGCTGTCCAGAAGCCGCCAAATACTTATCAAGAGTGGTGCGGACAGCCTTAGCTTCTTTGATCTTAGCTTCTCCAACCAAGATAGTGTCATCAACAAATTGAAGGTGGGATAAGGTGGATATTCTGCCCTCCCACTTCCATCCCTGAATAGCATTCTGAGAGACTCTGTGTTTGAAGAACCTTCCTAGCCCTTCCGCCATGAGGATAAACAAGTAAGGAGAGATTGGGTCCCCTTGCCGAAGCCCTCTAGAAGGTCCGAAAAGCTCCGTTGGCGCTCCATTAACAAGAACAGAAAAGGAAGGCGTAGTGATACAGCTTAACACCCACCTAATCCAATCCTGTTTGAACCCAAAAGTAGAAAGAACCTTCTGCACCAACCTCCAGCTAACCCTGTCATAGGCTTTAGCAAGATCAAGCTTGATAAACATAGCCTTCTCATGAGAACCTTTCATGGAATGAATAGCTTTCGAGGCTAGCACAACTCCGTCAATAATTTGCTTACCTGCCACAAAGCCTCCTTGTTCCTCCGAAATAAGATTGGGAAGGAGCCCTTTCAGCCTTTGCGCTATGAGCTTAGTAATCACTTTGTAGACAACATTACAAAGCGCAATAGGTCTGTACATATCCAGCTTATTTGCCTACTCCTTCTTTGGGATTAACACCTGGAAGGTAGCATTCAAAGCCCGCAGCACTTCTTTGTTAGAATAGGACTCCTGTATAACACTTAACAGGTCTTGCTTAATTATATCCCAGAAGTCTTGGAAAAAATCAGCAGGAAATCCATCAGGTCCAGGGGCTTTACCTCTCTTCATACTAAACAAAGCTTCCTCCACTTCAGCTATGCCAATCGGACGCAAAAGATCTTCATTCATTCTATCATCCACCAAGGACGGAATACATGACAGCACTTCATTTTCTGCCCCTTCATCTATCAAAGTGTTACTGTTAAAAAGATCGGAGAAATACCAGACAGCTTCTCTACTAATATCATGAGAGGAGGAGAGGTGAGTTCCATCCTGAGTGATAAGAGAAGTAATAAAATTACCATTGCGCCTCCCTTGTACGGATTTATGAAAAAAGGCCGTATTCTTATCTCCTTCCTGAAGCCAGTCAATTCTCGCCTTCTGCTTCCAGTAGATCTCCTCCCTAAGTTCCCATTCTGCAAGCAAAGAGGCCGCTCTAACTTCGTGGAGGCGAAGGTCTTTCGAGAGTCCAAACTCTCTTATCTGCCTGGTTATGCCGTCCAACTAGTCTTGTGCAAGCTTCTTCTGACTCTGCAGATTCCCAAAACAAGTCCTGTTCCAAATCTGTAATTTTCTTTTAACAAACTGAAGCTTTTTCATGAAAGAGAACATGGCAGTGCCATAAGGCAGGCTTCCCTGTCTCCACCATTGACCTATGAGATCGTAAAGGGAAGGATCCCGCAACCACATCAACTGGAATTTGAAAGGAGGTTTTTTAGGACCCCCAATCTGGCCTATGGAAAGTTTAATAGGCCAATGGTTCGAGCCCCTCCAATCTAAGATCTCACATGTGAGAGTGAAAGCACTGGATTGCCAGAAAGAAGAGACTAAAAATCTATCAAGACGTTCAGAAATTGCCTCATTACCTGTTCTTCGGTTACTCCAAGTAAAAAGTCCATTAGACGGTTTCACATCGGAGATATGAAGCATTTCCATATGATGGCGCAGGCACTCAGAAGAGGAGCCTAAACGGTTTAGTCCACCACGCTTCTCTTCCAGGCTAATAACATCATTAAAGTCCCCAGTTAATATCCATGGTAGAAAGGGAAAACATTGCCTGATGTACCGGATATGTGCCCAAAGCTGCTGCTGCCCAACAATGTCAACAAGGGCGTAGACGGAGGTAACCAAGCATAACTCCCTGGTCTCCAGAGAAGATGCCACCATTGACAAGGCCGAGAGACAAGAGATCCAGTGTTGTGGCAAAAATTTTCTTTGGTCCCATCCCATAGCCAGCCCTCCCGAGCTGCCTTTAGCTCCCACACATTGCCATTGCCCATTCTGCCAAAAATTTGGCATACAAGCAATAAACAAATCAACTGAAAGTTTCGTCTCCTGGATACAAAAAATGTCCGGAGAGTGATCCCAAACCAAACTGCGAATAGCTTTTTGCCTGGGGTAGCTATTCAAACCCCGTACATTCCAAGATAGCACTATCATTGGGTGGTTTGGGGGAAGTGCTCTTCCATGGTCTTAACCACCCCAGATTCCACCAAATGATCACCTGTAATTTTGAGTTTATCCTGGTCTTTCCTCCTTCCAACCTTGGGAGCACCAGAGGATGTGGCTTTTTTGAAATGTTTCTGACTTAGCCCAAGGGCCAGAACAAAATTTTTGTCTTTTTTCCAAGCATCGCCCTCCTTCACCAAATCAGCCCATTTGACTTATTTCTCCTTAATCTCAGTCTCATTCATCAGTTGTCCTTCCTCTAGACCTAGAGGTTCAGCTGGGAGTGTTTGATCCATCCTATCTTGGTCTTCCATGGGTTCAGGACAATGCTGTTGCTGCCCTGAAGCTTCCCCAAGAGCCTGAAAGGGAAAACCCTCTTCCACAACCATATTATCAAGGGCGTCGAATTTGTTAAAACTCTGCTCCAAATGCCTATCAATAGCCCCTCTCCTAGTTCCACGGCCTCTAGCCCGCTTTCTGACTGGAGTAAACTCCTCCACTCCACTATTAAAGGGATCAGCAGAGTCCTGCGCCCCAATTCCAATAGCAAGATTTTTACCTTTACTCATGCTGTCGTGTAGAGCTTTTGTTTTTTGATTCTGAGCCGTGCTCCCAGGTAACTTATCAGCAAGTACTGAAGAAGGCTTTGAGCTCTCTGACATTGGTCCTTTATCTTTGGCAGCCAGAGGGTATTGTCTATGGAGGTGTCCGTAAACATGACAGATTTTGCACCTGAAAGGAATGGACTCATAGTCAATCTGTTGAATCCATGTCAGGGAACCCAGACAAATCTCTAAGGAATCAGGAAGAGGTTTTGATAAATCCATGTCCACACACACCTGAGCATATGTAATAACTTTCTTGTCAAGGGATTGATGGGCTATTGCTGTTGGGGTTCCCAACAAAGCTGCTATTTGTTTGAGAATGTCTTCCCGCCAAAATTCCAACGGCAGCCGGGGTAGCCTCACCCAAACCGGGACACACGCTGGGATTTCCTCAGCCATGTTGAAACCCACATGCCAAGGCTTTAGAAAGAGGCCCACCCGTTCATAGAAGTAAGGCCCTCCTTCGAAAATCTGATTACGATCCGCTACAGAGGAGAAACTCACCAGAAAGTAGTTGTTTGCTGCCAACATAATGTCGAAATCTCCATCAACTGCCCAGAAGCACCTGATCCAAGCTTCCAAGGCCGGCTGGGGGATTCTAATTCCCAAAAACTTGCAAATTAAAGTATGTGAGGAGAGATATTCAATATCCTCCTGAATTATTTCCTGTGGGATAACTAAAACTGGTCTATCCTGCCTTCTGAGCAAACAACCATTTACCTTATTCAATTTTACCTTTTCGCCAGAATAGAAAGCAGTCTTAGCTGCATCTCGACCTCCCACGCCCTCTCCAACCAAGCTGGGAACTATTGGCGGGTCGCTTATCAACTGGTCTCCTCCATGCCCTTCCCCGTGCCCTTCCTTGCGCACAGCCATCGCGCTCCTCCAATGAGTTTTATATTTATTATGTTAATAAAAAATCAATTAAGGGACAAGTCTTATTAGATGCATTAGGAAAGGCACCTCTCAAAGATAAAAAAACCTCTTTGTTAAAGAATTTCTAGATGGATTAATTATGTCTATCAATTAATCTCTATTTTTTCAATTATTTTTTGATGGTTATTTCATAAACCATGGTTCAAGGATAGGCATTTTTCTAGTAAAACCAATTGGGGATTGTATTCCAAAAGTATAAAAATTGAGTTTCCTTGTATCAATAACATTATAGATTCTGAAGCTCCTATAACTGGTCTCAATCTTACTATTCAATGGGGTATCCAAAATTTTCTCATCTTTGGTGATTCCAAACTTATCATAAATCAAGTAAATGATGAATTCCAAGCTTGTGATGATAAGTTAATCCCATATAAATAGATATTGGATAACTTAAAGTTATTTTTTACATTTATCCAATTTGAACAAGTACCACAAATCAACAATAGGTTTGTTGATATTTTTGTCCCAAAAACATCATAAAAATAAACAACCTAAGGGATACCCCATAATTTTTTGATAAAATCCCTTGAAATGAATTAACACACACTTTTAATTTGTATTAAAAAATCCAAAACTTTGGATGTAATTTTTAATTACAAAATTATAAATTGCTTCCCGAGCTCTGGATCCCACAATACATTAAATTGATGGAATCCAAAACCCTAACTATATCATGCAATTTGAAATTTTAAAATTTTTATCTTGAGTTCAACATCCTGTAATCCATTAATTGGAAAAATTAAGAAACCCATTTACAATTTTCAATTTTTCAAAATTGCAAATTGTAAGCAAAGTTTCAGATCTCACAAACTAAATACCCCTTTGAGATCTGGAAATTTAAATAAAATTTGTAATATTAAAATGTTCATCATGATTTATACTTCCCATGAAACACTTCACCTAGAATCCAAAACTTAGAGAGCAATTTGTAATTTGTAAAATTTTAAATTGTAATCTAGGTTCTAGATCCCACCAACAAGCCAAGCCATGGAATCTAGAACTCCAAATGCAATTTATAATTTTAAAAAAATGAAAATTGTACATGGAGTTATACCTTCCAATTTCCAAAAAATTAAACTACCCATGGAATCTAGAGGTAAACATACAATTAAAATTATATGAGGACTCTGAATCTCTACCACCAACCACCATTAAAACATTAATTATAAGATTTTCCTATTTGAACATTCAATTTGGGGATTTTTAGTTATTTATTTAAGTTTATAATTGTGTTTTCAAGAATTAATAATGATGTTTTCACCATACCATCGACCTTGATTTATGCACCGAGCAAGCACCTACAAACTTCAAGCCATATCTGCAAACCACATACCACATCATTATTCACCCTTGCACGATATTCTAAAGACTTCCTTGTCATTTTTTTGCCATTATTTATTGAGATTTAAGCTTGTTAGGTTAATTTCATTACTATAAAAAAATTGACTACAATTTTTTAGGGTTTTCTTATTACTTAAGGCATCATAGGGTTTTTTTGTCTTGTGTTTGTGTTAAGGGTTGTTTTTCCATATATTTTCCAAAAGTTTCCATTAGTTTAAAATATAAGGTTTTTTCTAGGGTTTTATTTTACAAGTTTCATCGTAAGATCCTTAGGATTTTTCCTTGAGATTTTTAGTTGAATCTAATGTTTTCATAGTTAGACCATTAAATATACCATTGTATATTCCTAAAATAAATAAAAAATATTCCCTCGAAGATACCTCCAAGTCCTTATGGACATTTGACTTGTTTATAACAAATCTTATCTCTATGGTATTTCAAGTTTCCCCAAACAAATAAAACCCCCAAAATAATTTCTAAGTCCTTGTGGATAGTGGACTTGCTCCAAACACTTCTCATCCCCACAATATTACCATTTATAGTTTATACCCCCCATCCCCATGGGGTTACAACTTACAATTTATACCTCCCATCCCCATGTGATTATAGCCTACTCAAAATAATCCCAAATTCCATCAGACATTCCTTTTGTCCAAAAAACCTCTTATTTCTATAGATTTCTCACCTACTTTAAATACTTGATAGTTCCACCAAAATTTTCACCGACTTAGAGCACCTCTAATATTTATTAGAGATTATACCTATTGTAATCACCTACAAACCCCATCAAGTCTTGTAGTTACTTTTCCACAAACATTCTCTACAGAGATAATGTCTTAAAAGGAGATGAAGTTCAAATCAAAAGGCCTTAGGGTGACTCTCAGCCTAGAGTCCATTACTAAGATAACAAATATAGATTTAAGTCAAATTGACCTAGGGGACTTCTAGACCTAGATTAATATAGAGTTTAAGAATGATTAGATCTAGGGTATCTATGAATCTAAAATTCCATAGACATCAACATTTATATTGATGGTCCAAAGCCCTGAGTTGGTGTTGACACTATCCCAACATTATGATGTTGACAAAAAAAGTCTAGAATGATAAGAGGGAAAAGATTTTGAATCTAGACCCTGATTTCATTAATTCATTATTTTTCATACTAGAGTTTAAGAGCTATATTAACATAAATGTAGACACATCCCAATGATTCTTTCAAGATAATAGAGACCAGTGTCAAAAAATTATTAACAAATAATGGCTTAATGCCCCCTAGGCTACCTCCACCAAATTGATAAATACATTTTTAAGGATTGACTTCAAGGATGAAGTGGGAGATATAATCATATTTTTGCATAAGATTATTGGTAGTCCTTATGTTAAGAGCTTCCAAGAGTGGATGTACTAGTACATTTGGTTCATTCATTAGAATACACTATATATTCACTAGGTCTAGCTCATTAGTGACTCCCTCCATAAGAAATTGATGGAGGTGTATACCACTAAAATGTTATTTATGAATTCATATCTTATATACATATAGGCTAAAGGGAGAGCTTTCCTAGGCCTCAACATAGTACCTAGTGAAATAAGTAGAGTGCATAACTATAACCTTAGCCTCACATTAGAGGCTAGTAGGAAATAATTTAGGAGAGTTAAAAATGTATTCATTTATTGGATCATTATCATGTTTGATAAGGAGCTTAAGAGAATAAGGTTCTTAGATGTAGTAGTTGTATAAATCATCGATGGGAATCTTATTCCATTCAGTTCCCCACATATTCATATATTAGGGTAAGTAGATTTAGTGGCTACCCCTACACACTCCCAAAATATGTCAGTGATAAGTGGTCACTAATGGAGTGTGTATGACAACTTTTCGAGACCCATAAACTCCTTCCTAGTAAGCACAAGTTAGGAATTCATTTCCTGATTAGTATCAAAAGATACACATACCCCTCCCTCCTTAAAGCAAAGTGTACTAACAAGGAAATGACATAGATGAAACTTAGGGACTTGGAATCTAGGCCATACTATGATGTTTATGGCAACATTAACATCACTCTAAGAATTTCTACATATTCCCATGTTCCATATTTTGAATATTATTTAGAGGATCTATAGGATAAAGAGAAGGTAAAATTGAAGGACCATTATAGGATGAATTTGGAACAAGTTAAATCATTTAATTTAGCACCAATCCCTAAGGACTTGGTGGATGATGAGTCCCCTATGGACCCAAACTACTATAAACAGATTATCACACAACCCCTTCGACCATTAAGGTGGTTATTTTCTGAGTCTTTCTCTTTATTAGATAGAATAGCACATGTGATCAATAAAATTATTAATTGGTTTAAAATCAAAGGGCTCTAAGTGAAAAAATATACAGTGAGTATCACAGAGAAGTTGTTAAAGCTTAAAGATGAAGGAATTCTTTGATCAGTAGAGGGTCCCAGTGGGATAGCAAGAGAATAATTAGAAGGGCTAGTAATCCCTCATAATAAAAAGAAGAAAACTAAGGCCAAGAAGGGGAAATCTAGTAAGAATAGAGCAGCAATAGATCAACTAATTATCATCTCATCTAAGGACATAATTACATTTAGAACCTCCATAACTTTAACCCTAATATTAGTAATAGTGACAACCCCCACTTTTGTAGTTTACCCTCCACCTATTTACATTGTTATTAAAGCTCCAACACCTCGACCTTAGGTATCAAATTCCTATACATATCAAGTTTCCACTCCATCCTCTCATTCCTACCACTTTTCCTATAATAATAAGTCTATTATAACTACTGCAATCAAGTCAAGTTGACACTCAAGGTTCCCTATGAGTGGATACTTAAGTTTCCACTCTAGTTTTAATTTCCCCAATTTCACTCCCTCTTTCCATTCCATTCACAATTCATTCCATTCCATCCCAATTGATTTATAACATAACTTAGTAGTACATAGCTATAGACTCAGTCATCCTAACCTCAGTTCAATTGGTCATCCCAACTCCTGGGATAAGTACTACTTCTTCTTCATCCCCTATCATCTTCCATAACTTACCAATGTTAAGTTTCTCAAATAATTTAATTGACTCATTCAATGCTTTGGCTTCAACCCTTCTACCATTTCCCAAATTTTGAGTCCATATGTTTACTTCCCCATTAGTATCACTTTCACCTTCTACACCCCCAGTAGACACAACTATTCCCATTATCCCCACCTCTTCCACTTCCATAGTTTCTATAACAACTTTAGTGGAGATAGGAAAAACATAAGTTCTTAATGCAAATGTGGATTTCTAACTAACTGATGGAGATGAAATTCTAAAAACATCTATTGAAAAATTAATGGTAACATCCACACAAGACTCCACTTGTCATAATACCTACCAATGTAACAACCTCTGCTATTGATTCTTAGATGAAAATATCTATGTAGTAAGATGTTAACCCTAAATGGTTAACACAAATAGTGGGAAAGAAGTAAAAGTAGATGATTTACCCAAGTATATTAGATTTTGGCCTTTTAGAGATGAAAGAAGAAATCTAAGTCTACTCCTCAGACCTTCTCTAGAATACTATGTGACTCAATAGGGGAGAGATATGTGGATATTGTAGTCCCCCCACTATATAAACCAAAATAAGATCAAGTAGTGGGGGATAATTAGATTTTAAAGATTCACCCTAGACATCGAACAAGGGAGGGGATAAAGAATGATGTTCAATATATTATCACCTCCCTCTTTGAGAGAATAGATAGTAACAATGTCACTAAATATGAACTAAAAAACAAACTTGATTAGCTCATAGCTACGCTGAACAAATTCATAGAGCCCAATGGCTCATCAAACAACCTAAGTTAGCACAACTAGTTAACCAAATTTTGGATCAACTAACGATAGATGTAGTGCCTAAAATTAAAATCATGGGAAGGGATACTAAATAATGGTCATATGAACTCATTTCTAATAAGATTTTAATTATGATAATGGACCATTATATAGCTCTAAGGGAAAGAAGAACCATATTAAGAGAACTAATCAGTAAATATGAGGAATAAATAGTAAGTTTGAATCCCTATTATCCCAAATTAACAATTGTAGACTCTATTGACATTAACATCCTCCTTTCTTAAGGAATCTTAAAAATGATGGAGAATAGGAGGAATTGGATAGAGCTACACAATTCAGAATTAAGTTGTTGATAGATGCTAAACATAAGACAAAGGTTTTCCATGATAAAGCCATTTACATATTGTATGACATTGAAGAAATGTTGAGTAAATTGTCATTCAAGCTAGCAAATGATGAATATAACCTCTTTATAGTAGAAGAGGCTTGGATAAAATTTAAAGAGGTGGTAGAAAAATAATCTCCTAAAACCACAAGCTTTACCTTGAGCTCTATCCATAGCTACATCAAGTATTAGAATGCATTGGATAAGATGGGTAAAGAAATGTAGGAAATCAAGGCTTTGAGGTGAGAACTTTTTGACACTTCATCAAATTGTGAGATCACCAAACTTTACTCCTTTGGTGTAGATGAAGATAGAATCCATAATATTTTCAAGGCTTTTGATGCATATGTCCAAAAGCTACAAGCTGAAAAAGATAAGAAGACAAAGAAAGTTTTGGAAATTAATTAGCTCTTTTTGTTGAAATATTATCATGAATTTTACTTTCATTATTGTAAAGACATTGTAAAGTTGCATATTATAAAATTGTAACTATATTTTATAACACTTTTTGAGAAAGAGATGTGTATTTTACACTTTCTATTTCGATAGGTTGGAAACTGTAAAAATCATAATTGAAAATTACACTTTTCATTTTGACAAGTTATAATTGCTAATGTTGTAAAAAAACATATTCAAAATTGAAAATCTAATTTTGACAAAGTTACATGACTTATAAGTTGAAAAAGTCTCACTTGTAATTTTCAAGTTAGGTTTTTGCAAAAATTAACTTGAATTATTTCTAAGTTATCTTTTGTTTAAATATTAAGTTCTATTTTAGGAACTGCCCAATTGTATGAAGATTTTTGTAGCTACATGGAGAAGACCCAAGGCATTTCATGAAGGTTTCTCCAAGTCTATCCATACCATACCAAGTTTGAAGATCATGACCAAATCATGCTTTCCTTCTTCCAAACCATTTCACCAAGTCAAGGATGCCACAAATAGGAGATCACACCTCTTTTATAGGAATTTATAGATTTGTATCATTTCTTCTACTAGGCATTGAAGTTTTTATAACTACATCTCATCTCTAAGAAATTTTGTATAAATATGGGTAGGACCCTATATCCAAATATATCATTTTATATTTAGTAATATTATTCTACATTTTTAATGTATTTTCTACAAGCTTTAACCTGGAGAATGAAATAAATTAAATATTTTGCCTTTCTTGTCTAAGGAATCACTGTGTATGCAAGTTATTCTAGTATTTATGGATTTTTAATTATTATTTCAATCACAAGAATTCATTCATGGTTTTTATACCCTTCTAAAAGATTATTTTATTAAAACAAAAGAATCCAATCCCTTCTATGAAAAATAGCAAATATTGCCTCTAATTTCCCATTTGCTTGAGTTTGTGGTTAAATAAATTTAAATCTATTTCATCTTCTATTGTGTTCACTAAAGAAAGAATTAAAATACACTAAAAATATTTGGTGTAATCACAATTTTTAGTTTTTCAAGATCCATTTATTAAACTCTTTTCCTAGTCAAACCCTAGTTTAGGAGTAAGAACACTAAAGGAGTGGAATTTATATAAAATTGATATTTTATTAGTTATACTAGATTTTAATGAAAGGAATCTAGCCTTCTTTGTAGGTTAACCTCTATTTTCCAAAGTCCCACAAGTTGAAGGTTTTCCCATTGTATCATTAGATTTTTTCACAACAAGCTACCACATCAATGAATGAGTGCAAAATCTATGTGATAATAATTGTTGACATGGGGCCCAAAAGTTACAAAGAGAGTGGTGTTATTATTAGCAAGAATTGTGCAAACTCTGTACACATTATAAAAGCACTTGGAGACTCCACTAGATTATAAATTTAGAATTTCAAGGATTACATATGCCAAGTAGACAAACAAGGTCATATACTAAAGGTAATAAAGTTAATTTTTTAGAGTTGTCATTTACATCTAAAAAAGGTCAAAGTTAGTTGTAACTTGCCCTAGAGTATATCCTACAAATTTATTTGCATTTCCTATGTGTACTCCTACTCTTATCAATTTCATACCTTCCATAATGGCCAAAATTTTGAATTTCATAGCTTTTAATGAAGTCAAGACACTCCAATTGGCTTAGTATGATAATATACCTACCTTAGCTTTAAAAAGCCTCTCATATTTTACTAGTGAAACTTCTACCACCCCTATGGAACACATATAAGATATTAATAATATTTTTTCAGTCCATAATGTGATACAAGATAATGTTTTAACTAGACTCTTAGTATCTTCTTTCAAGGGTAAAGTCATGTAATGGTACAAAAGTCTTCCTCCCAATTTATCCATGTTTGAGATGTCTTAGGTACTACACTATGTGCTCAATTTGAAGATAAGAGCCACCATCATTTTTTGGTTGAACAATTAACTACCATTTAATGGGCTCCTTATGAGCTCATTATTAATTTTAATTTTTGTTTTCAAAATACATGGAATAGAATTCCAACACTGGTCAAGCCAACTCCAAATAATGCTTTCCTATATTTACTTATGATCCTTGAAAAATGATGTAGTTGTTATGATTAAATTAATGGGTGGCACCACACTTCCTAATGCCTATGACATTTTAAAAAGGGCATAAAATTGTTTAATCCAATATGGAAAAATTATGCCAAGGCTGCTAATGCCTCTATTTCGTAAAATAGTTCCTATACCACCTATAATTACTCTAATTCCCACCACTATCAAAGAACCAACTTTGAATCTCACTTTAACAAATGAACTATATGAGGTCAAGTCACTACTCAAGATTTATGGCAATGAGTTAGTAACAATTAAGAGGCAAGAATATCATAATTATAAGCCTTATCAGTAAGCTAACCTAGTATACCAACCTAATAATTAGCCACATCAAGGAGATAAATGGCCATAGGGTCAAGGTATGCAAGAAAAACCTCTAAACATACATGTTATACCTACATCAAGTCCTTCTAAAGCTATTTTACCTATTCAAAATAACCTAGTTCAAGCATACAAGTGGTGTTATCCTTGTTCTTAGCTACATAATCATAATACTTGTACTAATGGTGTTATAAATCAAGCCTTGATGGTGTAAGGCATATCAAGTACACAAGGACAATAGGAAGGGTTCACTTCATAACAAGTAGATGCACAAAAACTTGATCAAGGTGAGGTAACTCTTCTAAATTGACAAGAGGATGAATTTTGTGGTGTAAATCAGGAGGAAGCATTATTCAATGGTGGAGGTCCAATGGCAGCCAACACACATTCAAATAAAAAAGCAAAGAGAGTGATTATTGCCCCAAGGTGTAACAAGCTACAACTTGAAAATATTTATCAACGCTCACAGAGAATAATACATTATAAAGGCCACCCTTTGTACCTATAAGCCTACCTAAAGCAAATTGTCGACCCCAAATATTATAAAAGTGTATGTAGTTCCTAAAAGGGCACCTACAAAGGTTTTTAATATCCCTTTGAGTATAGTTTGAGTAAATGAAGAAGAGAAATCTAAATGTTACTATGTGGGAAGCACTATCCATTCCCATGTAAAGGGAATAGTTATAAGAGGGTTTCAAGAATATATAGATAACAAACAAGGTTCCAGCCAAGGAGAATAATGATATAATTAATTTATGTCAACCACAAATTGATACTAAAACAAGAAAAAATGGTAAGTGTCTCCCTTTCTATCTTTCACTTATAGTAGGGAAGTATCCTTTTGATTTAAGTTTTTTGGAATATTGGAGTCTTATTTCTAATTTAGTTAAGAGTCTAGAATAATAAATCAATAAATAATATTGTAATAATTACATTAATATTTTGTATAATTTATTATCTCTTTTAAACCTTTCTAAAAATATCAATAAATAAGGAGAAATACAACTTAGCTTAAATCTATACTAATATGGTTGAGATAGAAGATAAAACTAGCTATGCAAGACTTGGATAGTGTCATGAATATAGATCTAGATTTCATTATATGAAAGGATAAGAGTATCAAAAAATAGGACACTTTAGGGTCTAGTGTTATTAGCCACTCCTACTACTATTTTCCAAACTAGTCACAAAGCTCTGAGTTTTTTGGATTTTGTTCGTTATCCCTGTATGACTCTACTTATGAAATATTAAATGTTGAATTTTAATGGAGATCCTTATAGAGCTAATTCAATCTTTAAACCCTAGACCTTCATTGTGCTTGATAAAACTTGAGAAAGAGGGGGGTTTGTGTGTTTAATATGTATTGAATATGTATCCACACCCTTTGTGTGGGCATGCTACCTACATACCAATACTTTGAAGAGGGATCAAGCCATATGTAGTTATCCCACTTGATGTGCTTCATATAATAGTGTAATGAGGATGTAAAAATTCTAAATTGAGAGTGATTGAGATGGCTAGGAACTAGTGTGAGGGTTTGAATATGTTTACAACTATGTTAGGTGACTGTATGGCGAGAATAAATACATTTTATTTATTAGTTTGTTTGTATTCTTGCTTATTTTATAAGAATTATCACCTCCCCCTTGTAAATGACCTTTGGATGGAATTTTTTAGGGAACTATTGATCATGGGTTAGATGTATTCATGCTAGATTGACATGATGAAGGATCGAAATCAAATTAAAATGGTCATTTGGGATCAAAATATGATTAGACAAGAGCACCAAAAATGAGACACCCTAGGGTTTGGCTCTATAGTCCAAGTTTGGTGCTCCTATCCTATAGGATCAAGAACTAGGGGAATATAATTGGCCTAGGAAATAGAGTTTGGTTGAGCTAGAATCAGGGATCAAAAGTCTATGAATGATCGATAATGAACAAAAAGGTGTCTAAAAGGGTTATGAAAGCATGCAAGAAGGTCTTATGAATTGGGTGTCATAAGACATGCTCAAGATACCAATTTGTACATTTCATATGATTACATTTATTCTCCCTTTATTCTAGTGATGCCGAAAAGTGAAATACTAGGATAAAAGAAAAGTTGAAAGTGTACCTAAACTTACCTGCAAGGGTAAAGGCCATAAAGATGCATGATTTTGAATGTGCATAGAGATATCACATCATGAAATGTAAATATATAATACAAAAACAAAGAGTAGATCATTTCTTACTAGACATGTTATGTCTAAAATAAGAACTTACAAAATTTTGGTAAAAGAGAGAGGAATAAAATGGAATGAATACACCTCGCCAGGTTCACAAAACAATAAAAAACCTATTCTGTTGTTTAGTGATGTTGAGCGATGTTGGATATGTGTTGTACCAAAATTAATATCATGAACGGAGCTGAGTTCTCAATTCCCCAATAGTGGCTCAAAAATGTAAAGGTTGGCCTTTTGGCTCCATCATCACCCATTATGTGAAGCTTTGTGATCATGAATGTGTTAATAAATGTTTGGAGTATGTGTCCAATCCCTCTGAGTAGGTGGCTTAAAAATACAAAGGATAACTAGTCCTTTAGCTCCATCATTTCTCACTAACTGAAGCTATAAACTGATACTAATATGAATGTGTGTCATATGAGATGGTTTTTAAAGCCCATAAATGCTCTATAATTTGATAATGTGGCATAGATAGTCAAATGTGTACCAAAAACTAGATCAATCTTGGCCACTTCAAGAGGTTGAGATTAGGCTTGTATGAAAGCCACTCTAAAACTAGGAACTAGTCTTATGTAGAAGCCACTTGGGATGATGCCAACCACCTATAAATGGAATAAGGCATGAAATTTCTTAGAATGCATGGGTAATATACTGAACATAGAAAGAAAATAAAGCCAATATGCCACATACATTTCCCCCAATCACTGGTTTCTATAACATGGATTATGATCTAGAAGTTATACCAACTACCCAATTTGAAACTAGCAGTGAGAGCCATCATGCCATGCATGATACCCTATATATTTTCATTATCTAAGAAAAATTGTACTAAAACTATTGATTTTAAATTGAATTATTGCTAATAAAACTATAACTGAACTTACCTTTCTACCTATTTTTGAAAAAAATGGGTTTCTTGTTGTTTGGATAGGATCACTAAAAATAAGACACCCTATTATATGATGATATTATCTAGATCTGATGCTATTGTCTTTTATTGATTTTGATCACTATTCTATAACCATCATTATTTTCCTAGTCTATTCTACCTAGTTTGGGTTTGGGTTGCTATTCTAATTATTCTAAAAACTAATTTTTGATTGGTAGAGGGCTTTGATCTCTGTGATAAAACCCTTGATTATTTCTCTATTCTGAGCGTAGAAATGAAGACCCTATAATGACTACCCTTAGAATAGAGAGATATATAAGTGGGTTATGCTTTAAAATATATGATATAGAAATGATAATTGAAAATATGTCTCAAAATATAACATATTGTGTTTTAAATATTGTTAGATCAATAGGGGTATTCCTAGATAGATGTAATAATGTAATAACATGTGTAATGTATAGAACTAAAACTAAAAAGTTTATTTAGTTGTTAGCTATCAAGGAGGGATGGATCATGATGTCCATCATGGCATCCAAAAAATCAAGATAATGCATGATATGGATCATGTATTTTCATACAATTATAAGAAAACAAGCAACAAGCACACAAGGAAAGAAGCAATAATCATACAAGAGTGGCCAAGGGGCCAAATAAATAAGAGAATGGGCACATGTCACATAAATTAGAAAATAAGCATACAAGGCATGTTCAAATGCCACATATAAATACAATTTAAAATAATAAAGGTTGGCATGAGGGCAAAAATTTCATAGAAGATTACAAGCAAAAGACATTGGTAAATGTCGTAAGGCACACACAAGAATAGAAACAAAGGACATTGGTAAATTTCCTAAGGCACACATAAGAGATAAAATAAGAACTGATAAATGTAATCACATCTAGCTATGTAAAGTAATAAATTAAAGCATGTAATATGATAGAAATACAATCACATTTAACTAATTAAAGCAAGAAGTGCAAGTATGAAAGACATGTAGTATAAGACTAGGTAGATGCTAAAAAATACACAAGTGCTATATACTAGTGAATTTTGATAGACTAATCTATAAGATAGTAAGTAATGCATATCAACCTGATAGATACAATGTGTGGTATAGTAATGACATAAATTGGATGGTGTATTCATGTAGAATATGCCCCCAGTGGGTAGATAAGTTGATGAATGTCTCAAATGTAGAAAGAGGATGCCCCCTCAATAGGTAGAGTGAAGCAATTAAGGATTTGGATGTAACTGGACACACTAAAATAAGATCACATGAAGCATGGTAATGTAGATAAATTGACATACAATAGAATAGAATAGAAAAATGTAAGTCTAACATGGTAGTATAAATGTAAAGTACGGATAATACATCCATTGAAATGTTTTTAGTGTTTTTGGTGTTTTTGAGTTATTTGAATGTTTTTGGTATTTTAGAAATATTTGAATGTTTTTATATTTTGAAATGTTATATTGTTTTTTGGTGTTTTGATATAATCTATGTATAATCAATCATAAGGAGATTATGTACAAGTAATTTAAAAGAATATATATACAAGTAATTTTAAAAAACTATGTACATGAAGGTTGAAAAAATATGCACAAGTAAGCAAAAAGAAACTATAGACAAGAAGTATAAAGAAGAAATGATACTAATCGATGAGTCTCATGAGAGACTCCCTATCATGGTGTCCTATAGCAAACAAAGGAATTGTACATGTTTTTTAAGCACAAGGGAATGGCTACGAATATGACTCTAAATATTCATATTCATTGTCGATATCTTAGAAATAATAATAACTTGTATTGTTCCACTCATCATTATCATCTTGATTTTGAACCAATGGAATGCTAGTGTTGGATTTTATAATATCTATATTTTTTCCTTTGATAAATTATGTGTATGAATGATTTGCCTTATGATTTCAATAAATCCTAAACCTTGGTGACAAACATTATCAACTGCTAAAATAAGAGTAGTGATTCCTTAAGCATTTGTGCCTAACTCTTGACCTTGATAATTAAACTATTGTAGATATTTTAACCAAACCCATACTACTTTGAAAGTTGAGTCTCATTTTGAAGAGGTATATTTGTATCTTTTTCATATTTTACATGTGATTGTGGTACTATTCCTTGATTTGATTTTGCTTTTTGATCTTTTTATTATTTTGAGTTATGATTTTGTAACCACTTTTATACCATTTCTAAATTTGACCTTTTTTGAATGTGTTCTTGTGTCACTATCAATTTTTTGACTGATTTACCTTATTTAGGGTCGTCATTAGAAATTATTTATTGTATATGTTTTTTTAATGCCAAACATGAATCTGTGTGATGCCCATGCATTATATGATATACATAATAATATCTAGATATTTTCATTGGATGTAGAAGAGTTAGTTTGATCAACTTAGATTATATCAATTCCCTTAGTACCTCACTTGAACTCTTATTTTATCTTTGACTACTTTTTGAACCACTAGTTTTAGAGTTACTTTTTTGTGATTTCTTGTTTTGATATGTAACATTACTTGTAACCAATTGACTAAGTGAAGATGAATATACATGATTGACACTAGGGTTCCTTTGGGGATTTTGTATTATAATCTAATTTTCTAGTGTTATGATCTTTTCATGTAATAGATTATTTTGTGTTTGTAAATCTGAAATTATCTTGCTCATACAGGTGATTTGAATCCTTAGAGTCTCACAAGTGCAAAACCTAGTTGTTTTCAATTGAACATGTAAGCACATATGTTGAAGAGGTTTTGAATAATATTTAGGTTGAATGTGTGCATTAGGAACAATATAATAAGATGCCTCATCTTTTGGAGGGGTGATAGCATGGACCTGGTTAGAGGGAAAGTAACTATCACCCTTTTGTGGAAGAGGAGGAGAAAGAATTTTTTTCTATGGAGTGCATAAGATATGAGATTGAAAATTGACATGTGGTTGTTAGCATATGTAATGGATCCTCTAAGTATGTAAGGATTTTATTCTTAATTGAATTTATCATAATAGAGAGATATCATGTTAAATAAGTAATGAAACTTTATATTAAGGAAAGGTAAACATTGCTTTGAAGGAAAGGAATCTGAACATGTTTAGTAGAACATTTATTAATATCATCCCATATTATAAAAAGTAAGAATGAAAGGGAAAGAATGAAGAATTTAATTAACATATAGTATAATTCATCATTCATATGCATGAGAGGACTGAGTATGGACTCCTTATTGTTTGCAAGAAATGTTATGAAATAAGTGAAATCCATTTTTGATTTTATATTTGAAATCTGATTTAAATATAAGGTGATACCTCGAGTAGACAAAGGGACCTAGTATATGCAACTAGGATTTGAAATTAAATGATTTTAAAAATTATTATGGAAATTTTGAAAAATTAAATGTGTAATTTTTATTTGAATATTCAGGAAAAATAAAAAAAATACCAGAAAAATTAGAAGGAATTTTCCCTAGGGTTTTTGGGGTTTTAATACATAAAGGAACCTAGTAAATTCAACTAGGGTTTGGAATAAATGTTTTTTTAAATTACTATGGTAGAATTAAAAATTTAAATGTAAAATTTTGATTTAAATATTAAATAAAAATCATAAAAATATTGGAAAAAATCAAAAGGATGTTTCCTTAGGGTTTTTGGGGTTTTTGTGCATAAATGAAGTAAGTCGGGTTCAACAAATGATTTAACTTTTTTTGGAATATTGGAGTCTTATTCCTAATTTATTTAAGGGTATATAGTAATAAATCAATAAATAATATTTCAATAATTTCATTGATAATTTGTATGATTTATTATGTCTTCTAAACCTTTCTAATAATAGCAATAAATAAGGAGAAATACAACTTAGCTTAAAACTAGACTGATATGACTAAGATAGAAGATAAAACTAGCTATGCAAGACTATGATAGTATTGTGAATCTAGATCTAGATTTCATTCAATGAAAGGATAGGAGCATAAAAAATAAGACACTTTAGGGTCTGGCATTATTGTCCTCTCCTATCACTATTATCTAAATTGGTCATAAAGATCTATGTTTTTTAGGTTTTGTTCACTATCCCTATATGAGTATGCCTATTAAATATTAAGTATTGAATGCTGAAAAAGATATTTTTAGAGATGATTCAATATTTAAACTCTATATATTCTCATTTTACTTGATAAAACTTGAGAAATAGGTGGGTTTGTGTGTGTAATATGCACTAAACATGTATCCACACCCCTTGTGTGAGCATACTACCTACATACCAATACTCTGATGAGGTATCAAGCCATATGTAGTTCTCCCACTTGATGTGCTTCATACAATAGTGTAATGAGGATGCAAAAATTCCAAATTAAGAGTGATTGAGGTGGCTATGAACTGGTGTGGGGGTATAAATATGTTTGTAATTGTGTTGGGTTATTATGTACATAGAATAGGTAAATTTGCCTTAGTGATTTGTTTGTATTCTTCCTTTATTTGTAATATTTATCACCTCCCCCTTGTAAATGAACTTTGGATGGACTTCTATAAGGAACTATTTATCATGGGTTAGATGTACTCATGTTAGGCTGACATGATGAAGGATAGGAATTAGATGAAAATGGTCATTTGGGATCAAAATGTGATTGGATAGGATCACCAAAAATGGGACACCTTAAGGTCCAGTGCTAAAGTACAAGTTTAGCACTCCTGTCTAATATGCTTAAGACCTAGGGGAATAGGAATGGCCTAGGAAATAGAGTCTATCTAAGTTGGAATTAGGGTTTAGACGTATATGAACGAATGGTAATGAGCAAAAAGTTGTCTGAAAGGGTCATAAAAGAATGCAAGAAGGTCCTATGTATTGGGTGTCATAAGCTACACTCAAGATACCAATTTTAACATTTTATATGACTATACTTGTTCATAAATGCATGGTAGATTTAGTGGCTAGTATTTTTATCATGCCCAAAAGGATAACTAATGCTCTCAGAATTGAATATATGCTTATTTCAAAAGGATTAGTGTAATTGAATGGGAGCATTGTTCAAATAGTAAGGATATTAAAAGATCTAAATCTCACTATCCACACATTTTCAAGTATGTCACATTCCAAAGATATCTCAGTTATTGATATTCCCCTTTATTTTTCCATTTATCTTTCATGATATGTTACCAAAAAAATGGGAAGATACTTATTTATATACTGGGCTCAGATGTTACTTATAATGATATATATAACATGAGTAATAATAAAGGCTGAGTTGATAGCTAAAGATCATATTGAGCTATACACTCCCCCTATAGACATGAATTATATATTACAATATCAAAAAGAGTAAATTAATCATGAGGTTGAAAAACCCATAAATGATATTTTGGACACTCACTTGGATGAATGGGGATCAGCTCTTCAATTTGACCCTTATGAATATGTGGAAGAAATTGAGTTGGGTACATATTGCATACATGAGGATGATGTAATCATCCGTAATATTATAAAACTAGCTAAAGATCTTCAAGGAATGTGGTAAATATTATTTGATGGTTCAAGAAGTAGGAATGGTATAGGTGCAAGTGTTGTCTTTATCTCTCTATAAAAGGAAAGCTATTTATATTCCTTTAGACTTTAGTTTAGCTACACTAATAATGCAACTAAATATGAACCTTTGATTTGAGGACTCTAGTTGGTAAAGGATAGAGGAATAAAATACTTATAGATATTTGGTGATAGTGATTTGATTATTCATCAAGTGAGATCTAGAAGCATAACTAAGAATAATCTATTGAAATATTAAAAACATAGGGTTTGGGACCTATTAAAAGCTTTCACCGCTTTAAATATTCAAGCAGTACCAAGACTACATAATAAGGATGTTTGTCATATGGATTTGGTGGGATCCTAATATAACTTACCCAAGGAAATAAAGAAGAAAAATATCTAGCATTTGAATTTGGTAGTAAGACCATATGTTCTTGATAATGCAACCAATTAGCAAGTCTTTAATAGTGATCAACAGATTATCAACTTTCTGATAAAGGAAGTTTAATTCTTAAAAAAGAACTTGCTAAGACTTCAGGATTAATATGGATATCATATCATCTAGTTGAATACAAATAAACTACCTATGAGTCATCTTATATTGGAAAACATCTTTAATTTAGATGATCAACTAAAAGGTGAGAATAAGCATGTCATAGTGAATGAAGAAGATTGTGAGCCAGTGGTCATCTTAGAATGAAAATCATTGAAGATAGGAAAGGTATGCAAATATTTTAAAAATAAAAATATTATTGAGTTATGTCAATATTTTGATGATAACTTTGCTTGGAGTTATCATGATCTAATAGGGTTTAATCCTAGCTTATCTTAACATACAATAGAATTATATCCAAATACCAAGATTTTTAGATGGAAGAAAAAACCTATTAATCCAAAAATAAAATCCCTAATAAAGAGTGAACTTTCTAAACTGATAGAGGCTTAAATTATTTATCCTATCAAACACTCATCTTGGATTAAAAATTTGGTCCCTATAAGAAAGAAAAAATGGTGAAATCAAGTTGTGTGTGGATTTCAAGGATCTAAATAAATCATATCTAAAGGATCATTATCCTCTTCCCCACATGAAATAAATTATGCAAAATATATCAATATCTAAAAGGTTTTCTCTTCTAGATGATTAATCTAGCTATAACCAAATCCTAGTGCAAGAATCAGACCAATTCAAGATTTATTTCACCATAAAATGGCATACATATGCATACAAAAATATGTGCTTTGGTCTTACTAATGTTGGTACAACATTTTAGAGAGCCATGGATATGGCATTTAGAGGTCTGATAAATAAAATGATCCTAGTATACCTAGATGATATCACTATTTACTCAAAGCATGTTGATGCACTTCTAGATCACCTAAGAAAAATTTCAAAAGATGTAGATAATTTAGGGTTTTTATTAATCCAAAGAAATGTGTTTTCATAATTCATGAAGTGAAACTAATAAGACACAATGTGTCAAAATAGGGTCTTGTAATAGACCCAAAAATAATAAGTGTTATATCTGCATTAGTACTACCAATCCATAAGAAAGGATTATAGAGCTTTTTTGGAAATATCAACTTTGTAATAAGATTTGTTCCAAATTTTACTTATATGGCAAAACCCCTTACATTAATGCTAAATAAGGGTATTATCTTCAACTAGACATATGAGGGAAAAGATAGATTTGAAGCTATCAAACAAGCTATTTCCCTAGCTCCTAACCTAGTCAACCCAAATTATGAGAAGGATTTCATTCTCCATGACTTTGGAGGAGAAGGAAGCATCTCAACTATTCTAAATCATCACAATCAAGCATGATTGGCACAACCAATATCTTTTTTTAGTCAATCCCTAAATGGATATGAAGAAAACTAAAGTTTCATGGAGCATCAGGTATATATCATAATTAAATCTCTTAATAAATTTAGGCATATGATCTCCATTAATAAGATTCATATCATTTTTTTAGTCAATCCCTAAATTGATATGAAGAAAACTAAAGTTTCATGGAGCATCAGGTATATATCATAATTAAATTTCTTAATAAGTTTAGGCATATGATCTCCTTTAATAAGATTCATCTGATGGTGATCCATCAAAGTGTCAAAGAGTTTCTGCTCAACTGGGAGATAAACAAAAAAAAAGTAGGATAGATCACCAAGGTCATGGAGTATGACGTAGACATAAAAGTTACCAAGATGGTGGGATGAAATGGTTTATGTGAATAACTAGCTTCTAATATCAAGACTATTATAGTATTTAAAATAATGTATGCTCAAAATACACCTCAGATAGCCAATCCACCTCTTTTCAATAGTTGGATCCATAACATGACCATTTTCCTATAGATTAGCCAAAACCTGTATGATTTTTAACAATCTAGGAAAAGATATTATAGAATACAATCCATTCCTTATGTCCTTATTGATGTAATATAGTTTAGAAAGGATGTGAATGGATTCATGCTAAGATATATTGAGGATAATCAAGTCCCCAATATGCTTAAGAAATTTCATGATGCCCCATCAGGAAGACATTTATCTACAAGAACCATGGCCCTCAAGATAATGAGAGTGGACTATTATTGGCTTGAATTATTCAAAGATTCCCACAAATGTGTAAAGACCTACAAGAAGTATGCTTACTTCACTAGAAAATAGAGATTAGTAGCATTCCATCTCAAGCCAATTCAAGTTTATCAACCATTCACTCAATGGGGATTGGATTTCATTAGTATGATCAATCCACCATCGATTACAAGCCATAAATTAGTCCTCATAGCAATGAACTATTTCACTTGATGGACTAAAGCAGTTGTATTGAAAGATGCCATAGAGGCATCTATTTTGGACTTCATGGATGGTATAGCCTTGAGGTTTGGTGTTCCTCACGCCATTATCATAGACAATTCCAAAGCATTTTTGGGCACTCAAGTGAGTGAATGGGTTGTAAATCATAATGTGTGCTTGAGTATTTTTTCCAATTATTAACCTCAGGCTAATGGATTTTCTAAATAAACCAATAAGAACGTTATAAGAATTATAAAAATAACAATGGAGGATAATCAAAAGACATGGAACACAAAGTTTAAATCAATGCTATGGGCTAATAGGATCACTCCTAAGATATCCATTGGTAACACCCCCTTTATGTTGGTAGATGGAAGAGAAGCTTAAGTCCTACTATCAATTGAACTACCATCTCTAGAGCTCAATCACCAATTGGATTTGATTGACAATGATGAAATGATAATAATATTAGTTGAACTAATGAAATTAGAAGTTAGGAATCAATCAATGAAAGACTTAGAATCAAATAAAGATTAAACAAAGAGGACTTTTGACAAAAAGGCATCTAGCAAGAACCTCAATAAAGGAGACATGGTTCTCAAATGGGATGCAAACAAGGTTAAACTAGGTAATCATACCAAGTTTGATGCAATATGGAGTGGTTCATACATTATAACTCCATGTAAAGGAGATAATGCATT
This sequence comes from Torreya grandis, assembly GCA_037957365.1. Lineage (NCBI taxonomy): Eukaryota > Viridiplantae > Streptophyta > Pinopsida > Cupressales > Taxaceae > Torreya > Torreya grandis. The sequence goes on along the minus strand of JARHVA010003315.1, from coordinate 596,959 downwards.
ACAGTTATCCAATCTTGATGGATCATAACTACCTATCCCAATCAATGGGATATACCTCAAAGCTTGATTTTGAGGTAGGAATTCATTCCAAAAAATAAAATTTTATATATAATAGGGTTAGCTATATTTTCCATAAAAAGTGCTTCTACATAGGTTAACTCATTAGGAGTTTTTGTTTCCTTAATTTATAATATATATATATATATATTTAGGAAAATTTCTAGTTTGTTCTTCACTGAGTTGTAATATGTTAAGCTTAAAGTGACTCCATGCCCAATGAATTAGGAGGCTACTAGAAATAAAATTGATTAGTAGGAAATCATCGCATAGAGATCACCAAAAATATTGATATTTTCATCCCATAAATATCATATCATAAAATACCCCAAGGGAGACCCCTTAAGTTTTTGATAAAATCCCTTAAAATGGCCTAACACACACTTTTCCTTTATATTATGGAATCTAGAACTCTAGATGCAATTTATAATTGCAAATTTTTGAATTGCTTCCTATGTTCTTGACCCCACAATACATTAAAAAAGTATAATATATAACCCTAATGGAAATTTTCAACTTACAAAATTTTTAATTATATCTCGAGTTTTGAATTTGGTAATCCATTAACTGATGAAATATAAAAACCCATTTGTAATTTAAAATTTTATAAAATTACAAGAAAAGTTTTAAATCCTATAAACTGAACACCCTCATAGGATCCAAAACTCAAGCTATAATTTTAAATATTACAAATTGCATCTTTAGGTTTTCTTCCCATGAAACACTTCACCCAAAATCCAAAACTTGGAGAGGAATTTGAAATTTTATAAATTTAGAAATTACAATCTAGTTTTTGGATCTCGACAACAACCCAAGCCATAGAATATAGAACTCCAAATACAATTTTCAATTTTGAAAAATCACAAATTACATGTGGATTTCCACCTTCTCATTTCTAGGCAAGTCAACTACCCATAGAATTTGAAGGTCAACATACAATTTGTAAAATTGTAAAATTACATGAGGACTCTCGATCTCTATCATAAACTATCATTATAACATTATTTGTAAGATTTTCCTATTTAAACATGTAATTTGGGGGTTTTTAGTTATTCATTAAATTTAATAATTGAATTTTTGAGCTTTGACAATGACCTTTGCACCACACCATCAACCTCGATTCATGCACCAAGAAATCACCTGTAAACCTTAAGCCACATCTGTAAACCAAGTGCCACATCATTATTCACCCCTATATGGTATTCCAAAATTTCCTTGTGATTTTTTGTCATTATTTCCTACAATTAATTTTTTTTATGTTACTTTCATTATTACAAATAAATTGACTACAATTGTTTAGGCATCATAGGGTTATTTTATCTTGTGTTCATATTAAGGGTTGTTTTTTCATATATTTTCCAAAAGTTTCTATTTTTTGAAAATATAAGGTTTTTTCTAGGTTCTTATTTTACAAGTTTCATCATAAGATCCTTAGGATTTTCCCCCAAGATTTGTAGTCAAATCTAGGGTTTTCATATTTATAATAGTAAATATACCATCGTATATTCCCTAAACAAACAAATAATATTCCCTCAGAGATACCTCCAAGTCCCTACAGACATTGGACCTATTTAGAACACCACTGATCTTAATGGGATTTCAACTTACCCCAAATACCTAAATCCCCCACAATAATTTCCAAGTCCCTATCGATAGTGGACTTGCTCCAAACACATCTCATCCCCACGTGATTCCCACTTTTATTTTACACCTCCCATCCCCATAGAATTATAGCCTACTCAAAACAATCACAATTTATATCGAGCATTCTTATTATCTATAACACTTCCTAGTTACACAAAGTTTTCAAGTAATTTGAACACTTGTTAGTTCTACCAAATTTTTCACCTGCTCAAGGCACCTCCAATATCCACCAGAGACTCTACCTATTGCAAGCACCTATAAACCCTACCATTTACTATAGTTGGTTTTCCATAATCATTATCCATAAATTTCATGTCTAAAAAGGAGATTAAGTTCAAATCAAAAGGCCCTAGGGTGACTCTTAGTCTACAGTCCAACACTTCTAGGATAACTGATACAGAATTAGTTCACATTGACCTAGGGGACTCTTGGACTTATATTAATGCAAAGTTTGAAAATGATTGGATCCAAGGTATCTATGACTCTAAAATTATAGAGATAGTAGCCTTTCCACTGATGGCCTAAATCCCTAAGTTGAAGCTAACACTAACCTAAAATTATAATGCTGACAAATGAGAGGTCATGAATGATAAGGGGGAAAAGATTTTTAATCTAGACCTTGATTTCATTAATTCAGTGTTTGTGATACCACAATTTGAGATCTATCTCAACATAAATCTAGAAACATCCAAAAAATTATTTCAAGATAATATATATGGGTGTCAAAAAATGATTAACAAATAATGGTTAAAGGCCCCCAAGGCTACCTCTACCAGATTACCAAATACATTGGTAAGGATTGACTTCAAAGATGAAGTGGGAGATATAATCATATTGCTATATTGGATTAGTGGTAGTGCTGATGCTAAGATATTCTAAGATTGGATGTTCTAGTACATTTGGGTCATCTATCAAAATGCACAATATATTCACTAGGCCTAGCACATTAGTAATTCCCTCCATAAGCAATTGATGGAGGTGCAAACCACTAAAAAAAATTTATGACTTCCAATCTTATATATATACTGGCCAAAGGGAGAGATTTCCTAAGCCATAACATAGTACCTTGTGAAATAAGTAGATTGTATAAATATTACCCCGACCTCACATTAGATGCCTATAGGCAATGACTTAGATGATGAATTCAATTATTGCATCACTATCATGTTTGATAATGAGTTTAGGAGAACAAGGTTCTCAAATGTATTAGTTACATAAATCACCTGATTGGGCTCTTACTTCATTGAGTTCCCCACCTATTCATATATTAGGGTAAGTGAATTCAATTTTTTCCCCTACACACTCCTAAGATATGATAGTGATAAGTGGGTACTAATGGAGTAAGACAACTCAATAGTACATAACCATGGACTTAGTCATCCTAACTTAAGTTTTGATGGTCAGCCTAAATCTTAAGATAAGTACTTATTCTTTATCCCATTTTATCTTCCCTACCTTACCAGTCCTGAGTGGTCCAACTCATTTTATTGACTCATTCAATGTTTTGGCTTCCACCCTTCTACCAGTTCCCAAATTTTAAGTCCTTATGTCTACTCCCCCATTAGTATAACTTTCACCTTCTACACCCATAGTATACATAGTTGTTCCCATTATCCCCACCTCTTTTATATTCACAATTTCCAGAACACCTTCAATGAAGATAGAAGAAACACAAGTTCTTGATGCAAATGTGGATTTACAACCAATTGATGGAGATGAAATTCCATAGTCATCTACTGAGAAATGAATACAATCATCCACACAAGACTCCACACTTGTCATAATGCCTACTAGTGGATCAACCTCAACTACTAATTCTTAGATGATAGTGTCTACACACCAATATGTTACCCCCTATTTTGTAACATAAATATTGGGAAAGAAGTGAAAGTAGATGATTTCCCCAAGTACATTAGATTTTATCCTTTTAGAGATGAATAAAAAATCTAAATATACTCCTTGGACCTTCTCCAGAATACTATGTGACTTAATAAGGGAGATATATGTGGAGATTTCAAACCCCCCACCAAACAAACCAAAATAATATCTAGTGGTGGGGGACTATCAGATTTCAAAGATTCACCTTCGACGTCCAACAAGGGAGGGTCTAAAGCATGATGTTTAATATATCATCAGATCACTCTTTGAGAGAATAAATTGTGATAAGGTCACTCAATATGAATTAAATTTTGTTTGATCAACTCACAGATGCACTAAACAAATTCATAGAGCCTAGTAGATCATCGGTACAACTTGAGTCAACATAACTAGTTAACCAAATCTTGGATCAAGAAATAATAGATGGGGTGACTAAAATTACAAGAATGGGAAGGGATAATAAATAATGGTTATATGAACTCATTTCTAATGGAAATAAGATTATTTATATGATAATGGACCATGATATAGTTCTAAGGGAAAGAAGGACTGCATTGAGAAAACTAGTCTGTAAATATGAGGGAGAAATAGTAAGTTTGAATCTCTATTATCCCAAATTGATAGCTGTAATCTCTATTAACATTGAAATCCTCCTTTATAAAGGAAAATTGAAAAATTATGGAGAATAAGAGGAATTAGACAAAGCTACATAATTCAAAATTAAGTTGTTGACAAAAGCTGCACATAAGGCCAAGGTTGCCCATGATAAATCCATTGAAATGTTGTATGACATTGAAGAAATGTTGAGTAAATTATCGTGTAGGATAGTATATGATGAAGATAATGTATTTAAAATATAATAGGTTTGAATAAAATTCAAAGAGATGGTATAAAAATAATATGCTAAAACTACAGTCTTTACCTTAAACTCTATCCACCACTACATCAGGTATTAGAATGCATTAGATAAGATGGGTAAATAAATACAAGATATCAAGGCTTTGAGGTGAGAAGTTTTTGACACATCAGTAGATTATAAGATCACCAACCTTTACTCCTTTTTTGTAGATGAAGATAGAATCCAAGATATTTTCAAGGCTTTTGATACATATGTATAAAAGCTACAAGAGACAAGAAGGTAGAGGAAGTTTTTGAAATTGAATAGTTATTTTTGTTGAAATATTCTCATGAATTATAATTTCATTATTGTAAATACATTATAAAGTTAAATATTCTAAAATCTCAACTATATTTTATAACTCTTTTTGAGGAAGAGACATGTATTTTATACTTTTTATTTTGAAAGGTTAGAAATTGTAAAAAGCATAATTGCAAATTACACTTTTCATTTTGATATTTATAATTGCTAAAGTTGTAAAAGTACATATTGAAAATTAAAAATCCAATTTTGACAAAGTGACATGACTTGTAAGTTGTAAAAGTCTCAATTTTAATTTTCAAGTTAGATTTTTTTAAAAATTAACTTGAATTATTTCTAAGTTATCTTTTGTTTAAATGTTGAGTTTCATTTTGGGCACCATCCATTTGCATGAAGAGTTTTGTAGCTACATGGAGAAGACCCAAGGAATTGTATGACTATTTTTCCATGTTTATCCATGCCATACCAAGTTGAATATCATGCCCAGCTCCTATATGCATTCTTCCAAACTATTTCAACAAGTCAAGGATGTAGAAAATAGGAGATCATGCCTCTTTTGTATGAATTTCTAGATTTACATGATTTCTTTTACTAGGAATTGAATTTTTGATAAATACATCTCATCTATGACATATTTTATATAAATATGGGTAGGACCCCATATCCTAATCTATATTTTTTCTATTGGTAATATTATTATGCATTTTGAATGTATTTTCTACAAGATATAACCTAGAGAATGAAATAAATTGAAGATTTTGCCTTTCTTGTCTGAGGAATCCACATGTATGTAAGTTATTCTAGTATCTGTGGATGTTTAATTATTATTTCAATCAAAAGAATTCATTTGTAGTATTTTATACCCTTTTGAAATATTTTTTGATTAAAACAAAAGAATCCAATCCCTTATATGAAAAATAGCAAGTATTGCCTCTGATTTCCCATTTGCATGAATTTGTGCTCAAATAAATTTCAATCTATTTATGTTATATTATGTTCAATAAATTAATCATTAAAATCAATAAAAATATTTGGTATAATCTACATTTTCATTTTTACAAGTTTCATTTCTTAAACTCTTTTCCCAATCAAACCTTAATTTAGGAGAAAGAACACTAAAGGAGCGGAATTTATATAAAACTTATATACTATAAATTTTAATAGATTTAGTGAAATGAATATGGTATTATCTAGAGGTTAACCTAAATTTTACAAATTCCCATAGCTTGGAGGTTTTTACCATTGTATCATTAGATTTTTACACAATGAACTACAACATCAATGAATGACTAAAAAATCTATGTGATAATAGTTTTTGGCATACCCTATGGGACCCAAAAGTTACAAAGAGAGTGTTGTTATTCTCAACAAGTGGTGCACAAACTCTGTACACATTCCAAAAGCACTTGGTGACTCCACTAGATTATGGATTTAGAATTTCAAGGATTACGTATGCCAAGCAGATAAACAAGGTCATCTACTAAAGGTAAGAAATATGATTTTTTAGAGTTATCATTTCCATCTAAAAAATGGCCAAAGTGAGTTTTACCTCACCCTAAATTATATATATCCTAAAAAATTATTTGCATCTTCTATGAGTACTCTTACTCCTATCAGTTTCATACTTCCCATAATGGCTATAAATTAAAATTTCATGTCTTTCAAAGGAGTCATCCCACTCTAGTTAGCTTAGTATGATGATATACCCACCTTAGCTTTAAAAAGCCTCTTATATTTCACTGGTGAAACTTCCACCACCCCTATGGAACACATATAATATATTGTTAATCTTTGTTTAGTCCACAATGTGGTATAAAATAATGTTGTAATCAGAATCTTAGTCTCTTCTTTAGAGGGTAAAGCCTTACAATGGTACATAAGTCTTCCTCCCAATTCTATCCATGTTTGGAATGACTTAGGTACCACACTATGTGCTCAATTTGAAGATAAGAGTGACCACATTTTATTGGCTAAATAATTAACTACCATTCAATAGGTTCCTTATGAGGTCATGACTAATTTCAATTTTTATTTTCAAAATATATGGAATAGAATTATAAAACTAGTCAAGCCAACTCTAAATAATGATTTCTTATATTACTTAAGATCCTTGAATAGTGATGTATCTATTATGATTCAATCAATGGTTGGCACCACACTTCCTGATGCCTATGAAATTTCAATAAGGGCATAAAATTATTTAATCCAAGATGGAAAAATTTAATCAAGGACACCAATGCCAATATTTCATAAAATAGATCCTACACCACCTACAATTTCTCTAATTCCCATCACTAACAAAGCACCAAGTTTGACTCTCACTCTAATATATGAACTATATGAGGTCAAGTCATTACACAAGAATTTTATCAATGAGTTAGTAGAAATTAAGAGGCAAGAATCCCATAATTATAAGCCTTGTCAATAGTTTAACCTAGAATACCATCCTAATAGGTAGCCATATTAAGGAAATCAATAGTCATAGGGTCAAGGTAAACCTCCAAACATCTATTCTCTACCTACACCATTTGCTTCTAAAGTTATTTTACCTATTCAAAATAACTTGGCTCAAGCATACGAGTGGTGTTATCGTTATTCTTGGCCACATAATTAGAATACTTATCCTAATGGTGTTATTAATTAAACCTTGATGGTGAAAGGCATATCAAGTACATAAGGAAAATAGGAAGGATTCACTTTTCAATAAGCAAATAAAAAAGAACCTACTCAAGGTGAGGCAACTCTTCTAAACTAGCAAGAGGATGACTTTTATGGTGTAAATTAGGAAGAAGCATTATTAATGGTAGAGGTCCAGTGGAATCTAACACATGTTCAAAGAAAAGAGCAATAGAGAGTGATCAATTCCCCAAGGTGGAATAAGTTACAACTTCTAAAGTTGTACCAAAACCTATAAAGAATAGTATAATACAAAGGCCACCCTTTATACCTATGAGCCGATCCAAAGCAAAAGTACTGACCCTGAATGTTGTAAAAGAGGACGTATTTCCTACGAGGGCACATGCAAAGGTTGGAAATATCCATTTTAGTATAATTGAGTAAATTAAGAATACCAATCTAAATATTACTATGTGGTAAACAATATCCATTCTCATGCAAAGGGATTTTTTACAAGAGGATTTGAAGAATTAGATAACAAACAAGGTTCTAGCCAAGGGACCAATGTTGTAATTAATTTTTGTCAACTTCAAAGTGACACTAAAATAAGAAAAAATTGTAAGACACCCCATTTCTATCTTTCACATATATTAGGGAGGTATCTTGTTCATAATTTCATGGTAGATTCAAGGGCTAGTAGTTTTATTATAACCAAAAAGATAGCTGATGCTCTCAGCATTGAGTATACGCTTGTTTCAAAAGGAGTGATGCAATTGTATGGGATTTTTGTTCAAATAGCAGGTATAATAAAATATCTAAATCTCACTATCCATGAATGTCCAAGTATGTCAAACTCCCAAGATATCTTAGTTATTGACCTTCCCCCTTATTTTTCATGAGATTTTATCACAAAAATGGGAGGATACTTATCTGTAGACTCATCTCACATGTGTCTTAGAATGAGATATGGAATAAAAGTAACAATAATGACTGAGTTAATAGTTAAATATCATATTGAGATATACACTCCTCCCATTTGAGACATGAATTGTATATTTCAAGATCAATAAGAGGACATTGATCATGAAGTTGTAACACCCACAAAGGATATTTTGAATACTCACTTGGATTAATTGGGGATCAACTCTTCAATTAAACCCTTATGAAAATGTACAAAAAATTGGGTTGGGTACATATTACATTTATGAGGATGATGTAATAATCCATAATATTGTAAAACCAGTTGATGATCTCCAAGGAATGTGGTAATTATTCTTTGATGGTTCAAGAATCAAGAATGGTGCAGGTGAAGGTTTTGTCTTTATCTCTCCACAAAAAGAAATCTATTTCTATTCCTTCAAGACTTTAGTTTAGCTACACTAATAATGTATTTGAAAATGAAGCATTGATTCAAGGACTAAAATTAGCCAAGGAGAGAGTTATATAATCCCTACATATATTTGGTGATAGTGAGTTTATTATTCATCAAATGAGTTCTAGAATCATAACTAAGAATAATCTATTGAAATATTACAAACACAGGGTTTGGAACCTGTTAGAAGATTTCATCACTTTGAATATTCAATTGGTACCAAGATTAAATAACAAGGATGTTGATTATATGGCTTCAGTGGGCTCCTAATATAACTTACCTGAGTAAAGAAAGACTAAAAATAGCCAACATGTGAATTTGGTAGTAAGACCATCTATTCTTGATAATCTAACTAATTGATAAGTCTTTGATAGTGATCAATAGATTATCAATTTTCTAAAAGAGGAAGTGGAATTTTCAAATAGGAACTAGCCAAGACTCCAGGATTAATGTGGAGATCAGATCATCAAGTTGAATACAAACAAACTACATATGGGTATTCTTACACTATAAAACATCCTTGATTTAGATGATCAATTGAAAGGTGAGAATAAGAACATCATGGTGAATGAAGAAGACTGTGAGCTAGGGGTCACCTAGAAGGAAAATCATTGAAGATAGGAAAGGTATATAATGATTTGGAAAATCAAGATTTTATTGAATTGTGTTAAGAGTTTTATGATAACTTTTCTTGGAGTTATCATGATCTAAAAGGGTTTTATCCTAGCTTAGTTCAGCATATAATATAATTGGATCTAAATACTGAGCTTGTTTGACAAAATCAAAGACCTATTAATCTAAAAATAGAACCCCTGATGAAGGGTGAGATATCTAAAATGATAGAGGCTAATATTATTTTTCCTATCAAACCTCATCTTGGGTTGCAAATTTAGTCCCTATAAGAAATAAAAATGGTGAAATTAAGTAGTGTGTGGATTTTAGGGATCTGAATAAAACATCTCTAAAGGATAATTATCCTCTTCCCCCCATGGAACAAATTTTTGAAAATGTATCAAGATCTAAAATGTTTTCTCTTCTAGACAGTTATTCTAGCTATAACCAAATCCTAGTACAAGAACCATATCAATATAAGATTACTTTCACCATAAATTGGGATATGTATGCATAAAAAAATATGACATTTTGTCTAACTAATGTTGGTACACCATTTTAGAGAGCCATGGATATGGCATTTAGAGGTTTGATAAATGAAATAATCCTAGTATACCTAGATGATATCACTGTTTACTCAAAGCATGATGTTGCACATCTAGATCACCTTAAAAATTATTTCAAAAGATGTAGAAAATTTTGGGTTTCCCTTAATCCAAAGAAATAATTTTTCATAGTTCACAAAGGTAAACTACTAGGATACATTGTGCCAAAAGAGGGTCTTGAAATAAACCCAAAAAGAATAAGTGTTATATCCACATTAGCACTACCAATCCATAAGAAAGGATTATAGACCTTTCTTAGAAATATCAACTTTATAATAGGATTTTTTCTAAATTTTATTTATATGGAAAAACCCTTTACTCCAATGCTAAATAAGGGTATTATCTTCAACTAGACATATGAGGGAAAAGATAGCTTTGAAGCTATCAAACAAGCTATTTCCCAGTCTCCTACTCTAGTCCACTCAGATTATGAGAAGGATTTCATTATCTATGCCTTTGGAGGGGAAGGAAGCATCTTATCTATTTTTACTCAACATAACCAAGAATGATCAATATATCCAATATCATTTTTAGTCAATCCCTAAGGGGTTATGAATAAATTATAATTTTATGGAGAAGTAGGTATATGTCACAATTAAATCTCTCAAAAAATTTAGGCATATGCTCTCCAATAATAAGATTCATATGATGGTGAGTCATCAAAGTATCAAATAGTTTCCACTCATCTTTGAAATAAATTAAAAAAGAGCAGGATGGATCACCAAGGTCATAAAGTATGACATAGACATCAAATCCACAAAGCTAGTGAGAGGAAAGGGTTTATGCAAACAAATAGCTTTTGATATCAATATTGATGAATCAATATATAAAATAACATATGATCAAAGTACACCTTAGATACCTGATCCACCTCTTTTTAATAGTTGGATCTATGACATGACCATTTTCCTACAGAGTGCTGAGTACCTATATGATTTTTAATAGTCTAAGAAAAGGTATTATGGAATCCAATCCATTCCTTATGTCCTTTTTATGGAATAATATTTAAAAAGGATATGAATGGAGTCATGCTAATATGCATCAAGTAAAATCAAGTCCCCAAGATGTTTGAGGAATTTCACAATGGCCCATCAAGAGGATATTTTTTTGTATGAACCACAGTGTTCAAGATAATGAGAGGGGGATATTATTATCTTAAATTATTCAAAGATACCTAACAATGGCTAAGGAATTATGAGAAGTGTGCTTAATTTACTATAAAATAGAGATAAGTAGCATTCCCTCTCAGGCCAATTCATGTAGATCAATCATTCACTCAATGGGGATTGGATTTCATCAGTATGATCAATCCACCATCGAGCATAGGCCATAAATGGGTCCTCATAGCAATAGACTATTTCACATTTTGGACTCAAGTAGTTTCACTAAAAGATGCCACATATGCATCTATTTTAGACTTCGTGGATAGTGTAGTCTCAATGTTTGGTTTTCCTTACACCATTGACGTAGATAATGCCAAAGCATTTGTGAGAACTTAAGTGAGTGAATGGATTGTAAATCATAATATGTACCTGATTAATTCTTCCAATTATTACCTTTAGGGTAATAGCTTGGCTGAGTCAACCAAAAAGAACCTTATAAGAATTATCAAAAAATAATAGAGGATAATAAAATGATATAGCACATAAATTTTAAATCAACACTATGGGAAACATAGGATCAAACCTAAGAGATCCATCAGTAACTCCACCTTCATTTTGGTATATGGAAGAGAAGCCCAAGACCCACTATTAATTGAATTACCATCTCTAAATCTCAATCACCAATTAGATTTGATTGATAATGATAAAATTATAGTAAGATTGGCTAAACCAATAGAATTAGAAGAAGTCAATAATTGATCAATGTAAGTCTTAGAAGAAAATCAAGCTCAAATAAAAAGGACTTTTAGAAAAAATGCATATGATAGGAGCCTTAATGAAGGAGACATGGTTCTCAAATGGGATGCAGACAAGGCTAAACCAAGAAATCATACCAAGTTTGATGCAATATGGAGTGGTCCATACATTATAAATCAATGAAAAGGAGCTAATACATTCTATCTATCCAATCTTGATGGATCATACTTGCATAGCCCAATCAATGGGATATACCTCATCTTGATTTTGAGGTAGGAATTAGTTCCATTTTTTTAAATATATAATAGGGTTAGTTATGTTTTCTAAAACAAGTGTTTCTACAAAAGTTAACTAATTAGGAGTTTTTTTTCCTTGGTTTGTTTGGTTTTTTCTTATTTTTTCTTTGTTTAGGTAATTTTCTAGCTTGTTCTTCACCAATTTGTAATGTGTTAAGCTTAAAGTGACTCCATGCCTAATGAATTAGAAGGATACTAGAAAGAAAATGATTAACAAGCAATCATCTCATATAGGTCACAAAAAAATTTGATACTTTTGTCCCAAAAATATCATAACATCAAATAACCTAAGGGAGACCCCCTAATTTTTTGAGAAAATCCCTTGAAATGACCTAACACACACTTTTCCTTTGTATTGCAAAATTCAAAACTTTGGAATCAATTTGCAATTAAAAATTTACAAATTACTTCCTAAGCTCTAGATCTTATAATACATTTAGATGTAAAAATATGAAACCATGATTACAATTTGTAATTTTAAAAATTATTAATTGTAGCCTAAGTTCTAGATCTTGCAATCTATTAGCTAGTGAAATTTAGAAACTCATTTACAATTTGAAATTTTACAAAATTGCAAATTACAAGTGGAGTTTTAGATCCCTAAAACTAAACACCCCCGTGGGATTAATAAATTGAACTTTAATTTATAATATTACAAATTTCATCTTGAGTTCTACTTCCCATAAAACACTTCACCCAAAATTTGGAACTTAGAGAGTATTTACAATTTGTAAATTACAAATTATTATCTAGGTTCTAGATCTTACCAATAACCTAAGCCATGGGATCTGTAACTCCAAATACAATTTGAAATTTTTAAAATTTACAAATTAGACATGGAGTTTTGCCTTCTTGTTTCAAATCAATTCAACTGCCCGTAGAATCTGGAGGTCAACATGCAATTTGAAAAAATGCAAAATTGCATGAGGACTCTAGATCTCCACCATCAACCACCATTAGAGCATTAATTACAATATTTTCCTATTTAAACATGTAATTTTGGGATTTTTAAAAAATTATTTAAGATACTAATTGCATTTTCAATCTCTGACAATGATCTTTATGCCATGCCATCGACCTCAATTCACACACCAATTAAGCACCTATAAACCTCAAGCCATGTTTGAAGACCAAGTACCACATCATTATTCACCCTTGTTCTAAAAACTTATTGGTCCATTATTTCCTACAATTAAAGCTTGTTATGTTACTTCCATTACTACAAAAAAATTGATTACAATTATTTAGGGTTTTTCTATTGCTTAAGGCATCATAGGGTTTTTTTATCTTATGTTTCTATTAAGGGTTATTTTTTCATATATTTTCCAAAACTTTACATTAGTTTAAAATCTAGGATTTTTTATAGGGTTTTATTTTACAAGTTTCATCATAAGAGCCTTATGATTTTACCCAAAGATTTATAGTCAAATCTAGGGTTTTCATATTCAGATCCGTGAATATACCATCATATATTCCACAAATAAATAAAGAATATTCCTTTAGAGATACCTCCAAGTCCCTACACACATTGGACCTATTCAAAACACCTCCAATATCCATGGGATTTCAACTTGCCCCAAACACCTAAAACCCCTACAAGAAATTCCAAGTCCCTATGGATAGTGGACTTAATCCAAACACTTATCATCTCCATAAGATTCTCACTTGTAGTTTACACCCCTCATCCCCACAGGATTATAGCCTACTCAGAATAATTGTAAGTTCCACTGGACATTATTATTATCTAAAACACTTCCTAGTTTCATGGAGTTCTCACCTACTTTGAACACCTTCTAGTTCTATCAAAAATTTCACCTACTTAGAGTACCTCCAATCTCTACTAGAGATTCTACCTGTTTTAAGAAACTACAAAGCCCACCATTTATTTTAGTTGTTTTTCCACAAGCATTCTCTCCAAATTTCATGTCTCAAAAGGAGATGAAGTTCAAATCAAAATTCCCTAGGGTGAATCTCAACCTACGTTCCAATGTTATTGAGATAACTGATACATATTTAGGTCATATTAACCTAGGGGACTTCTACACCCAGATTAATGTAGAGTTTAAGAATGATTAGATCTAGGATATTTGACTCTGGACTTTCATATGTAGCAACATTTCCACTAATGGTCCAAAGCCCTAATTTGTTGTTGATACTAGCCCAACATTATGATGTTGAAAAATGAGAGGTCATCAATGATAAGGGGGAAAATGTTTTAAATATAGACCTTGATTTAATTAATTTAGTGTTTGTGATACCAAAGATCGAGAGCTATCTCAACATATCTCTAAAGACATCCAACAATTATTTTAATTTAATAGAGATGGGTGTCAAAAATGATTAAAAATAATAGCTTAAGTCCCCCAAGGCTACCTCCACTAGATTTCCAAAGACATTGTCAAAGATTGACTTAAAAGATGAAGTAGGAGATATAATCATATTATTGCACAAGATTACTGGTAATCCTGATGCTAAAATCTTCTAGGAGTGGATGTGCCATTACATTTGGGTCATCTATTAGAATGCAAAATATATTCACTAAGCCTAGCTCAGTAGTGACTCCCTCCATAAGAAATTGATGGAGGTATAAAACACTAGAATTTTTTTTTATGACTTCCTATTTTATATACATACTGGCCAAAGGGAGAGCTTTCCAAGGCCTCAACATAGTACCTAGTGAAATAAACAAAGTGTATAACTATTAACTTAACCTCACATTAGAGTCTAGTAGGCACCATTTCAAGATAGATTCCAATGCATTCATTTATTACATCATCATTATGTTTGATAAGGAGCTTAGGAAAACAAGGTTATCAGATGTAGAAATTGCAAAAATAACCTAATAGGGCTCTTAATTCAATTCCCCACCTATTCATATATTAAGGTAAGTAGATTCAATGGCTACCCTTACACACTCCCTAGATATGTTAATTATAAATGGGAACTAATAGATTTGATAAGACAACTTATCGAGACCCATAAACTCTTTTATAGTAAGCACAATTCAAGAATTCATTTCCCAACTAGTACTGGTAGATACACATACCCCTAGCTCCTCAAAGTAAAGTGTAATGATGGAGAAAAACAACATATGACACATAGGGCCTTGGAATACATGCCATACTATGATGTTTATGGAAACATCAATAGCACTCTATGAATTTATACATATTCCAACATTTCATATTTTGAATATTATTGGGAGGATCTGGAGAATGAAGAGAAGGTCAGATTGAAGGACCATTCTAGGATGACCTTGGAATAGGTCAAATCATTTGATCTAACACTAGCACCTAAGGAATTGGTGGATGATGATTCCCTTATAGATCCAAACTACTATAAACATATTATCACATAACCCTTTCCATTAGTAAGGTGGTCAGTTCTAGATTCTTTTTCTTTATTAGATATAATATCACATGTGATCAATAAAATGATCAATTATCTTGTAAACAAAGGGGTCTAAGGGACTAAATATATAATGAGTATCATAGAGAATATGTTAAAGCTTAAACAAGAAGGAATTCATTCATCAGTAGAGGGTCTCAATGAGATAGTAGGAGAATAGTTAGAAGGTTTAGTAATCCCTCATAATAAAAATAAGAAAATTGAGGCCAAGAAGGGGTAATCTAGTAAGGATGGGGTAACAAATCAACTAATCATCATCTCATCTAAGTACACAAGTGTGGTTTGAGCTTCCATAGCTTCAACCCAAATATCATTAATAGTGATAACCTTGATCTCTATATTTCTCCCTCCACCTATGTACATTGTTTCTGAAGCTCCAACACCTCCACCTTAGGTCTCTACTTCCATTGCATCTTAGATTTCCACTCTGCCTCTCATTCCTACCACTTTACCTATAATTATAAGTCCATTACAAACATTTTATTCGATTCAATTGGATACTCAATTTTCTACTCCAATTTCTCGTTCTTGAATTTCACTCCCTCTTTCCATTCCATTCACAATTCCTTCCATTCTATCCCCATTGATTTCCAACACAACTTAGCACAACATAGTTGTGAACTCAGTCATCCTAAATTTAGTTCCACTAGTCATCCCAACTCTTTGGATATGTACTACTTATTATTCATCCCTTTTCATCTTCCCTACCTTACCAACCCTTAGTAACCAAACTTATTTAATTAACTCATTCAATGTTTTGGATTCCACCCTTCCACTAGTTCCCAGATTTTGAGTCCCTATGTCTACTCCCCCATTAGTATTAATTTCACCTCCTACACCCTTAATAAATATAGTTTTTCCCATTGTCCCCACCTCTTCCCCTTCCATATTTTCCACAACATCTTTATTAGAGATAAGAAAAACATAAGTTATTAATGCAAATGTGGATTTGCACGAAATTGATAGAGATGAAATTCCATAGGCATCTACTAAGAAATCAATGGAAGCATCCACACAAGACTCCACACTTTTTATAATACTTATTAGTGTAAAGGCCTCAACTATTAATTCTTAGGTGTCAATATATATGCAGTAAGATGCTACCCCCCATTGGCTAGCACAAATAATGGGAAAGAAGTGAAACCAGATGATTTCCCCAAGTATATTAGATTTTGGCCTTTTAGAGATGAAAAAGAAATCCAATTTTACTCCCCAAACCTTCTCTAGAATACTATGTGACTCAATATATGAGAGATATGTGGAGATTGTAGTCCCCCCACTACATCAACCAAAAGAAGATATAGTGGTAGGAGACTATCAAATTTTAAAGATTCACCTTGGATGTCTAACAAGGGAGGGGATAAAGCATGATGTGAAATTTTGAATCAACTCCCTCTTTGAGAGAATAAATATTCACAAGGTCACTAAAGATGAATTGAATAAAAAATTGATCAACTCATAGCTACATTGAACAAATTCATAGAGCCCAGTGGATCATCGATATAACCTAAGTCAGTATAGCCAATTAACCAAATCCTAGATTAGTAAATAATATATATAGTGACTAAAATTGTAATCATAAGAAGAGATACTAAATAATGGTAAGAGGAAATCATTTCCATGTACAATAAGATTATTTCTATGATAATGGACCATTATATAGTTTTGAGGGAAAGAAGGATCACATTGAGAGAACTGGTTAGTAAATATGAGGGAGAAATAAAAAATTTGGATCTATTTTGTCCTAAATTGATAGTTATAGACCTTATTGACATTGACATCCTCCTTGATAAAGGAATACTAAAAAATGATGGAGAACAAGAGGAATTGGATATAATTACACAATTTAGAATTAAGTCGCTGATAGAAGATGAATATAAGGCCAAGGTTGCCCATGATAAATCCATTGACATGTTGTATGACATTGAAAAAATGTTAAGTAAATTGTCATGCAAGCTAGGAGATGATGAATATAACATCTTTCTAGTAGAAAAGGTTCAAAGTAAATTCAAAGAGGTTGTATAAAAAGAATATACTAAAACTACAATCTTTACCTTGAGCTCTATCCACAACTACATTGGGTATCAGAATGCATTAGATAAGATGGGTAAAGAAATGTATGAAATTAAGGCTTTAAGGTTGGAACTTTTTGACACATCATCAGATTATGAGATCAACAACCTTTACTCCATTGGTGTAGATGAAGATAGAATATAGGACATTTTTAAGGATTTTGATGTATTTGTCTAAAAGCTACAAGCTGAGAAAGACAAGAAGGAAGAGGAGTTTTTGGAAATTTATTAGTTCTTTTTGTTTAATTATTCTCATAAATTATACTTTCATTATTGTAAAGACATTGTAAAGTTGGATATTCTAAAATTACAACTATATTTTATAACTATTTTTTAGAAAGAGACGTGTATTTTACACTTTCTATTTTGATAGGTTAAAAACTATAACAAGCATAATTAAAAATTACACTTTTCATTTTGACAAGCTACCATTGATAAAATTGTAAAAGCAAATATTAAAAATTGCAAATCCAATTTTGAAAAAGTGACATGACTTTAGAAGTTGTAAAAGTCTCACTTGTAATTTTCAAGTTATGGGTTTGTAAAAATTAACTTGAATTATTTCTAATTTATATTTTGTTTAAATGTCGAGTTCTATTTTGTGTGCCACCCATTTGATTGAAGAGTTTTGTAGCTGCATTGAGAAGACCTAAGGAATTACATGAAGATTTTTACAAGTCTATCCACACCATACCGAGTTGAATATCACACCCAACTCTTGCATGCATTCTTTGAAATCATTTCACCAAGTCAAGGATTCCATAAATAAGATATCATGCATCTTTTGTATGAATTTCCAAATTTGCATGATTTATTCTACTGGGCATTGAAATTTTGATAACTACATCTCATCTATGAGATATTTTGAATAAATATGGGTAGGACCCCATAGAATAATCTATATTTTTTTTGTTATTAATATTATTTTGCATTTTGAATTTATTTTCTATAAGTTGTAACCTAGAGAATGAAATAAATTAAATATTTTGCCTTTCTTGTCTGAGCAATCCCTATGTATGCAAGTTATTCTAGTATTTATGGATGTATAATTCTTATTTTAGTCACAAGAATTAATTTTTGGTATTTTCTATCCTTCTAAAATATTTTTTGATTAAAACAAAATAATGTAATCCCTTATATGAAAAATAGTAAATATTGCCTTTGATTTCCCATTTGCATGAGTTTGTGCTCAAACAAATTTCAATATATTTTATATTCTATTATGTTCACTAAAGAAAGCATTAAAATCCACTAAAAATATTTGGTGAAATCACCATTTTTTAGTTTTTCAAGTTTCATTTGTTAAACTCTTTTCCCAATCAAACCCTAGTTTAGGAGCAAGAACACTAAAAGAGTAGAATTTGTATAAAACTGATATTTTATTAGTTGCACTAGATTTAGTGAAAGGAAGTCACCCTTATTTGGTGGTTAGCCTCAATTTTCAAAATTCCTATAGCTTGGATGTTTTACCATTTTATCATCATATTTTTTCACAGTAAGCTACCACATCAATGAATGAGAGCAAAATCTATGTGATAATAGAATAAGTTAATCCCATATAAATAAATGGTGGATAGTTTAAAGTTGTCTTTTAAATTTATCCAATTTGAACAAGTACCATGAATCGAAAATAGGGTATCATGTTCCATATCGACCATTGGTTCATTACTTGATATTAACATAAAATAAAATAAAGTTTTTGTTGAGTACCTAATTATACTAACTTATGACATGCCTGATTCTGAAATGGTTTGTGAGGTTGTTGGTCCCACTTCTCCTTGGTATTCTGATATTTACACCTATCTTAATGATAACACCCTTACACCGAACTTATCCCATAACCAATAAAAATCATTTATCCAATGTACATATTTTTACACA